>MDKI01190657.1:0-51751 GCA_005239505.1 Nicotiana paniculata
TTATGTGCATTCAAAGTTCATATCATACATGGCATATTATGCATGGACTTCGATCTATAATCGAAAGTAAGGGGCCTATTTTCCCGAAAGACTATATGTATTGTACAGATGGCTACAGGTTGGCAATATGATACCGGCTAACTACCGGGAGAGATCGCCATTGCTAGCATTTGGTCGGGTATGTAATGCATTTTCATCAATATATATGTATTCACGACATACTATTACACGAGCATACCATGCATATTTGATTACTATGAGGTTGGATGTCGGCCATGGAGGCTATCAGAGTTTGAGTGTCAGGCGTTATCTCTATTACCCTTTTTACATCAGCTATGTATGATTCTACTTTCTGCCTTACATACCAGTACATTTTTATTCGTACTGATGTCCTGTTGCCTGGGGACATTGCATTTTTGTTTCGTGTATGCAGGTCCCTGTAGGGACTCTGATCGACTCCTCCGCTAGGATTTCGGGGTTCAGCTGTAAGTTGGTAAAATCCACCTCTTCCTGGAGCTTCCATAGGATGGTTACTTTTGCTTTATAGTTTGGGTATGGTCGGGGCCTTGTCCCGACAGCGCTTATGACACTCTTAGAGGGTATGGACACAGTATTCTGGGTTTCTTTTTGTAGATTTCAGTCTCCAGCCCATAGGCTTGGCATGTATATATTTGTGTGTAGGCATGTATGTCTTCAGTCGCGGCCTCGTCGGCCAGCTAGTACTTTATTAATTTTTCTTGTCTACCTTTGTTTATATGTCTTATTGTTATTCAGGTCATGACCTTAACGGTCTAGACTTAGTATTTCAGATGTTGTGTGCCCTATATGTTGGGCCCCCAGTTTTGTTAGCTAGTATGTTTAGTTGCTAACTCGATCGAATACAGTATCGAGTACCATTCGTGCCTCCCCTAGTTTGGGGCGTGACAATTCCTTTCCATAATTACTCAAAATTGGACACTCAATAAATCTGCCCTTCAAGCTATTAAAGATTTTACCAATCATATCCAGGATTGGAATAGAACCACCTTTGGTAACATATTCCAAAATAAAAAAATTCTTCTAACACGATTACAAGGGATCCAAAATTCACCCAAATACACCGCTAGCCAGTTTCTACAAAACCTAGAAAATGACCTAACCCAATTTAATGACCTTTTAAAACTTGAAGAAGAATTTTGGAAATTAAAATCACGAATAACTTGGATACAACATGGTGATGCCAACACAAAAAAAATCCACTTAACTACATTACAACGACGTAGACGCAACTGTACTACTATTCTCAAAGACTCGGTAGGTAATTGGATATTAGATCAAAAGAAGATAAACTCTTCAATAGAAGGCTATTATCAAAACTCATTCACTACTAGTCACACACACCATACGCACCCTAAGTTAAAACACATTTCCATCAACACTAACGAATACTCAAAATTGGACTCCCCAATCACTCAAATAGAAATTACTAACGCTCTTAAGTCTTTCCAGCCCTTTAAGGCACAGAGACCTGATGGATTACATCCATACTTCTTTCAGAATTACTGGCCAAAAGTGAAATCCTCAGTCACATCCTTTTGTGAGGAGGTTTTTACCATACAACAAATTCCCTTGGAAATTAATAAAACTTACCTATGTCTCATACCTAAAACACAAAAATCTACACTCATTACTCAGTATCGACCAATAAGTTTTTGTAACACCCTTTACAAATAAATTACCAAAATCATAGTCGAACGCATCAAACCAATTTTAACTACTCTTATTATCCCGTAACAATCAGCTTTCTTACCCCATAGAAGGGCCACTGATAATGCAATTATAGTCCAAGAGATTATGCACCACTTCAGGAGAAAAAAAAGGTGCTTAGGCTTCCTTTCTACTCAAATTAGATCTAGAAAAAGCTTTTGGCAAACTTGAATGGGGTTTTATACATGACACCCTACGCTACTTCAACTTACCACCCAAGCTAATTAAAATGATAATGTCTTGCATGACCACCTCTTCCATCTCTATTCTAATTAATGGCCAACCAACGTCTTTCTTCTCACCTTCAAGAGGTATTCGTCAAAGGGGCCCCCGATCACTTTACTTTTTCACACTTTGTATGGAAATGCTCTCACAAAAAATACATGTTAAAGTATATTACCTTAAGTGGCACCCTATAAAATTATCTAGACAAGGCCCACGAATATCTCATCTCCTCGTCGTTGATGAAATGACTCTAACCTCTAAAATGACCACTAAGAGCATCAATTCAATAATTGACACCTTAAACCTGTTTACTAAAGTTTCGGGTTTAACTATTAATTATACCAAATCAAAAATATTCTTCTCTAAAAACACATCCAAAAAAGATAGAGAAAGTGTGACCCATTCCTTCCATATGACTGAGGGATCAACTTTCGGCAAATATCTTGGATATCCTATCTTCACTAAAAACCCTACTACATCCAATTTTCAATTCGTACTAGATAATTACAAAAATAAATTAGCTGGGTGGAAATATAATTTCCTAACAATGGTTGGAAGAACTGCTTTGATTAAACCTACCCTAAACTGCTTGTCAAACCATGTAATGCAACTAATCAAACTGCCTACTAATATTATTAATAAGCTAGAAAGATATCAACGAAACATTCTTTGGGTAACCACACCCCAGAAATGAAAGTTACACCTAATTAAATGGGAAACAATCCAACTAACCAAAGAGTGGTGGATTGGGAATCCATAACCTCGTAGATAAAACTAATGCATTATTTGGATCACTAAGTTGGTGATTGTTCCAATCCCCTTCATCACATTGGGCTACAATCCTCCTATCAAAATACTTAAGAACTACTACTTCTACCAATGTATCCTCCAGTTGGAAAGCCATCAAACAAGGGTGGGCTTCCTGTCAACTTGGCCTTAAGTGGAATACAAATAATGGAAGGTACATTAATTTTTGGACTGATCCTTGGTTAGGCACTAATTTGATTCTCGGAAAGATTATTGAAGGACCCCTACCTCGTAATGAGCAATCCTCCACATTATCCCTATATACTGCGGGAAATTCAATAATTATCCCAAAAATACATTTTGATCTCCCCACTCATCTAAAGGACCGAATTACTAACCACTATATCCCTACCATCACAAACACTACTTCCTATGACCACATATACTGGGGACTCACCCCAAATGGAATCTTCACAGTCAAATCATTATATAAAAAACTGCGTTACCACCTACAAAACAACTCCTTCTAGTGGTTATGGAATATCCTATTACCCCAAAAACTAAAACATTTCCTATGGCTTATGATCCACCATCGCCTACCCACAACAAGCTACCTAAACAATATCCATATCTCTCAAAATGAAAATTTCCCAATCTGACACTACTATGATGAAACCATAAGCCACATTTTCTTCCAGTGTCACCAAACTCAAATGATTTGGCAACAACTAGGCATTAACTCAATAGATGTCAACTTACACAGGTTTCATTAGAACACCTCTCATAAACTGTCACAATTAATTTTAAAAACCAATGCTACCACTACTCAAATCCCCCCCTCCCCAACATTTTAATTCCTTATGCTCTATGGCACCTATGAAAAAGTAGGAACCGCACTGTTTTTGAAGGAAAACACCATCCCCATAATCTTCAACATATTATAGGCCAAGCCACTGAATTTTTCTACCTAGGTCTAAACAAACCCATTACCCGTTCACAAACTACACACATGCACGTCAAATGGAACCCTCCGACTAATGGTTATTTTAAACTAAATTGTGACAGATCTTGTAGTCTCACCCATCAAAAACGGGGCTTTGGGGGAGTGATCAGAGATTCCACAGGAAAATGGTTGCTAGGATATAAGGGTACCAGGTCAATGGGAAACCACAACTATATGGAACTTACTAGCCTACAGGAAGGCTTACGACTTGCTCTACAACATAATTTCACACAACTGAAAGTCAATATGGATGCAACTGAGGTGATTTATTTACTCCGCTCCCTAAATCCCCACTACTCATCCTTAATTCATAAATGCAGGTATCTCCTACATCAACTGGGTAGTCCTTGGTTGACACACATTTACAGGGAGCAAAATCAAGTGGCAGACAAACTGGATTAACATGGGGAAACCCTAGCTCACAATGCCCCAACTACTGAATTTTTGGAACCACCTCCTTTTGTACTGCACGAGTTGACAGCATACCAACGGGGAACACTCCACAAGCGCACATTAAACACTACCATGTAGCTGGAACAACCCTCTTTTTGTTTAAATTTGTTGTCCAACTCTTGTAACAGTAACTATGGCAATACAGAGCCAATTGGTATCAGTGACCAACCTCCTTTTTGTAACACTGAACCAAATCCTGCTCCTTGTCATGTTCCTTAATATATGAAGTATGCGCCTTTGTTGACAAAAAAAAAAGAGACCTCAAACCACTTAATGAAGTGCAAATGCTCTAAACGACCGGTCGGGTCGTTACATTCTCCCTCACTTAAACATGCTTCCATCCTCGAACGTGCCAATAGTCATTCTGAAGCCATCAAACCACCACATAACCTTACCATACACATAAACATGGGTGATCTCACGTTACCCCAATCTATATAAGCCTGACAACACAGCCTAACTAAAGATACTTACTTCAACCTTAGTACATAAACCTCATAAGTGAAATCCCCAACATCCGAAACTCATTATAAGACTCGTTTCTTGCATTTATATATTGTATAAGTCTGAACAAGTTGTATCAATCCATACCCATATTCCATGACATACCACATAACTCAAATACTCATAGCAATGACTTCCGACCACAATAGCTGCTCAATAACAAACCTCATAATGACTATAGCCTTACTCCAAACCTTCACAACACTGATAACGATATAAGAAATGTGTAAAAACTCATAACCACTCACCCGACCAAAAAGCTACACCAAACACCACCTAGACATATACGTCGCAATCCGGGTCCAACAAGCACAACTCGAATGTACCCAATGATGGAAAGAGAATCAAATGAGAGGACCATACAGTTATCACCACAAGGCGCAATTCCATCAATCCATCTCACAAGGAGAAACCAAAACACACAATATAAACATAAAGGCTCATATCCCAACATAACTTTGCCGCAGTGCGTGATCCAATCCAAACACCGGTCGACATGGGATACCTCGAGCCATAATGCTCAAAATTAACAACTACACGTTAATCAGCAACAAGCACATGAAGTGCATGACCATAACAATGGAGAAACGAATGCCACCATATACCGCAAACAGGAAGACCATAACCAAGGCGTAATTAACCATTCACTACCCCAAGAGCCATCTCTCTCAAATGCTGCCACAAGTACCAAAGACAACCATATCATGTGTAAAGGGCCAATAGTATCACAACCCATCGTAGCATAGAAGAGTAACTCATGGAACATACAATAGTAGTTGCCAAGTAAGAAAGTCCGACTTGATGAAGAATACACATCCTCATTGGACCTACTCGTGGCCTCCATATCAATTCCAATCCTCCCCAAATAGGTAGATAATCTTTGAATGCCCACAAACCATTGTGTTTCTTCTAAAGCCCCCAGTAATGACATAACCAAGATACCCACTCTAAAGAGACCTTCTCTGAATCTGAAGTTGTTTATCTAACCTCTCGTATATAGAAATATATAATTAATAGTGGCACAAAAATACCACAAACCTCAGCACTAACCCATGCAAACCTCATATCTTAGTTATACGCAAATTTCGGGGATTCCTCTCATAACTCATATATACCTCAGACCAAAACTACTATAACCATGCAATCTAATTGTCAACAGCAGACTCCCCCACTTGGTGTGAAGCCATGGGACACAACATCAGACGATTCACAATACATCCTTCACAAGCTCGCATAGCACCAATCATAAAATACCTCAAATCATCTACTAAGTGCATATCCATACTCGTAACAGCCAAGCTCTCTTCCTCAAGTGCCTCGGATGATGATATATACCTTCCTCTTAATAGAAGTCCCATATAAAACACATAACCCCTAATACCACCAACCAATCTCCAATCAACATTCTCCTATGACCCTACCACGATCTACAACTAGGAAATCGATCAAATCCTCCCAAGCTCGTACTCAATAACCAAATACCAGAAGCCACTGCACCCACATTTGAACAACTAAGAGATCTACCTATATATCTGCGTCCTCAGCGGACAACACCTTGAGATAATTATCGAACATCCATATCCCCCTCGTATTCCATTCACAGCATCAGAAACCGTCGGTGCATAGCTGATACCGAGTGTGCAACATCATATACGAGTGGATGTAAAGGACTATAAGCTATACGCTTCAAGCTGAATCAACGTCGCATGATAAGAAATAAAAGAAGTGGAATTTCCTAATAGTTTTGTAGCCTCTTTGAAGATAAGTATAGACGTCTCCGTACCAATTTGCAAGACTCTACCAAACTTGATCGTGACTCGTAGAACCTATGAACCTAGAGCTCTAATACCAACTTGTCACGGCCCGAAGTCCCACCTTAAGGGTCGTGATAGCACCAAATCTCTAAAACTAGGTAAGCCGAACACTTATGACAGATAAACCAATTAATCAAGATATTATGAAGTGGAATTTAATATAAATGAGAAATTAAAAGGTGAGACATGCCAACATGACGATAATCACTGGAATCCCCAGGACTAGGTAGTACAGAGTGATGAACTGCAGTTGAATACATACAAATGTCTAAAAATACAATATTGTTTGGATAGGAATTTTTACAGTATAAATGTAAAGGAAAGGACTCCAAGGAACTACGATGACCAAGAAGATCTACCCTAAATCCTCGCGATCGAGAAACTAACTCTACTTGATACTTCCTCCCCCAAAAGTGGAGACTGAAGAACCGCCAGGCTGTAGAGGACACGTCTGAAGAGGAGGCGGGCGCCCTCTAAGTTGACCACCCTACCCAATAATGGACTATGAGGGGGAAGGAAACATAAATGGGTTTTCATCTAAGTCTTTGAGTCCTTGATTAGTTCATTTATTAGAACTGCGAAGTGAGGGGGAAGTGAGAGAATCAATGTCGGGCACATCGTACTCTTCAGGGATTGTGTCATGTCAATTTCATATTGAATTTCTTGCATATCCACCCTGAAAGTGAGAGATTGAGGCAGTGGTAAAGAAGATTCAATAATATAGAATGCTCTGTACCAACTAACAACAGTAGAAAAGTTTTAAAGATATAGTGGAACATTCATTTATTATAGACAAAAATATAAAAGAACAAATTCTCAGGCTAAACAAAATTTATTTGGATCTAATTAGTGATGGCATGGACAGTAGATACTTTGTTACATTCTAGATGTGCATGGCTATATCGTAGGTATGTAGTTAGGACTTCGTTTTTCTATTCACTTTTTGGTGTTTATGTCGATTATTGGTTAATTTTGTTACTAAAAAGGGAGGAGGAAACTCGGTACCAAATGCTTGGAGCCTTTTTCCTCGTGGCTTGGATCGAAGGATAAGGTGTGGAGCGAAGGTAGTACCCTAACTATCTTGAGGTAAATATCATAGATATATTATCTAGACTATATCTGACGAGCACAAAACACACACTTAAATATGCTCGCTAGTCGAATATAGTAAAATATAATATCGTATCCAAAGAGATTGGTGTTAACAGTATTATCATAGTCTGTAGCTAGAATGTTATCCAAGATGATCAACAATTTAGAATTATGTGATTTAAAACTAAAATCAACTAAGAATCTAAACTATTGACTAGTGACAAACAACACGAGTAATAAGCAAAGGAAGATATCAATGGGAGAAGATAGGGTTGATAGGATAGGTGCAAGACAAATAATTGGGAACTAACTCTAGATAATTCACTTCTAATTGGGAACTCTTCACTTGCAGCCGGTTTCTCCTTTTTCACCCTCGTTTCCACATTCATCTCAAAAATCATTGTCTCCTCGCCCACTCTAAGCATGAGTTTTCTGTCGTATATATCAAGTATAGCTCTACCCTTTGCTAAGGATTGTCTTCCTAGGATGAGGGGGGCCTCCTTGTTTGCCTCCATATTCACCACTATGAAATCTACAGGAAATAAGAACTTATCTACCCAGACCAAAACATCTTCCACTATCCCCTCGGGTATCAAAGTTGATTGGTCATCCAAGTGCAAGGATATTGGTGCTTACCTTATCTCTCCAATCTCCTTCTCCAGTTTCCTGTAAATAGAAAATGGCATTAGGTTAATTGAGGCACCAGAATCACATAAAGATTTATCAAAGTTAAGAGTGCCTAAAGAGCAAGGTATCGTAAAACTCCCTCGATCTCCACACTTTTGTGGGAGTTTGTTTTGCAAGATTGCACTGTAATTGTCACACCCCAAACTCGGGAAGTGCGACTGACGCTCAACTGAGTGAACCTGGTCAAGCAAGCCTATTAGATACTTTCTACCCAACTCCCTCATGATCAAGATAAGACATAATTTCATTAATTAGACAGTAGGGGGATCATGTATACAATACTAAATCATTTCATTAGTTACATCACTCTTAAGTCTCCAAAATACATACATTCTTATGGTTTGAGTGGGAAAAGTGATCAAAACACAACATAACTTGTTTGACTTTTCGAACACCCATGTACAACCCACGTAGTGTCTATGGAGCCTCTAAAAGATACAAAAGAGTGTTAAGATAGTGCCGGAAACAAGGCCTCGGCTATACCTCAAATGTGACAATAATATGAACAAAAGATACAATACATGACCCCGGGATGAAGTGGGGCTCACCAAGTCTGCTGGGAAGAGGATGTAACACTATCGCTGATCAACACTGCCTGATATAGAACCACTTGCATCCATTTAAAGATGCAGCGCCCCGGCAAAAGAGACGTTAGTACTGTCGAATAGTACTAATATGTAAAACTAAATACCACATCAATAGAATGAATAATAATATAAGGGGGAAACAATCATTAATTCAATAACAACTCCAAACAATAATAAAACATCAAGTTAAGAACCACATAAGTTTTCAAGTCAATTTCCATCTTATTAGATTGGGGAATCTTTATTTCCAAAATACCATAATTCACAATACCATCGTATTCTTACACGGAGTCCGATCATGACCCTATCGGCTAGGTCGTCTCATTTGAGACATCAACCACAACCATAATTTCATTATAATTTCCAGCATAGTCACCATCACGACCCGATCGGCTAGGCTGCCTCACCCGAGACATTACCTTTTCAATAAATTATCTCACTTCATACTTCTTTCACATCTTTTCAATTCATTGACACGAGTGGCCTCAATTAGAAAGTCATTCTTGGCACTTGGCCATATTTCATAATTCCAGTTTACTTTTTCCACATTCAAACGTCATTATCATCATCAACAACAATAAGGTCTACCATTTAAGGAATTAGTACACATATGAGTAATTTAGGAATCGTAAGCACATAGAGGATTTTCATACAATTTGGCATAACAACCTTTATTCGATCTTGACATGAAGTATTAACATTTATAACACATATTCCACATTTTGAACACATCCTCAAATGGCAATATGACATGATGAAGCATTCAGAATAAATATTGAACATATATCTTTCAACACAAACACAGTAGGAATAGCCAATTCTAAAATGATCATTTTGGGACTTACACCAATTACATAAACATTGTGGGATTCCATTCTAAGAAGAAGGGGATTTAGCCAACATACCTCAATTGAGCTTCCTTTAAACTTTAAAACGTACTGAAATTCTTAGCACTTCGATCTATTTTAGAAATATAACAAGTTGGACCAAAATTAGGAAGATGGTCATGATTCTACCTCATTTTAGCACATTATCAAACACTAGGTGTGCATTAATATTTTTAAGGCCCTTTTATTGAAGATTCTAGCATTCCTCAACCCATTATCTATCATTTATTCTCACATCCTTCCCACATATTTTAAGAATATATGCATTCAAGATGACAACCCCCACACCCAATAATTGTCTTTTTAACTAACCCCCTTTTAGTAGAATTTCGAAATTAAGAGCTACGACATAGATTCTTATCTTTAAGATGAGAACTTTTCTTGATAATCTTCACGGATTGTGTAAGAATTGTTGGATATTAGATTGAAGGTTACTTCCCCACTCTAAGAACTCTTTCTCACTCTAAAAGTATCAGAAATATGCTAAAAAATGGACTATGGCATATTTTTAACGTAATAGAGTCGGATTTAAAAACCCCAAAATGAAGCCCTGAGACAGGGTCTGCAGTCGCATATGCGACCGCATAAAGATTCTACGGTCCACAAAAATGACCACAAAAAATGGCCTTCGAAACTAGGCTGGCATGCTTCACTCTGCAGCCGTTATACGGCCCACAGACCTGTTTTATGGCCGCATAATGCGCCGCAAAACCTCTCTCCGCAAAAATTCTAAGGCTGATTGTGCGTCAAAAGTGCGGCCCACAAAATGGTTGTGCGTTCGCATAACTGGCCACGAAATTGATATAAAAAGGGGCCTAAGTAGCTACTTCACTTTGCGACCATTCTACAGCCTGCAGAATCATTATGCGGCCGCATAATAGTCCGCAGAAATGTCTATCTCTGCAAAAATATTTTCCTTCAACCCCCCAGCGTACTGTTCAATCCAAAAAGTTCGAACCTTTCTACTATTATTAACCTCTACGCCTACCCCGGCATCACGAAACCCCAATTTTTAGGAAATATTTTACGGGGCCTTACAACAATACTCTGTGAGCTTGACCATTGAGGTCTCTTCTATCTTCCTCTTCTTTGTCAGGATCTCCTTCAAGAATTTGGCATAAGATGGCATTTGTGAGAGTACGTTCGTGAATGGTAAGTTCACATGAACCTGTTTCAGCATATCTAGAAATTTCTCAAACTGCTTATCCAGCTTTTCTCTATGTAGCTTTTGGGGAAAAGGTAAATCAGGTATGTGCTTGCTCTATTCATTAGATTCCTCCCTTCTCGAATTTTTCTCCTCCTTTTTGTCAGCTCCCTTCTTGCCTTTCTTGTTCTTATCATCATCATTCTTCAACTGCTTCCCACTTTCTTTTTCATGCACCACCTCTTTTTGGATTGGAGTGGGATCTTTCAACACTTTCCCAATTCGCAAGGTCACAACATTTACTATTTCCTTGGGATTCTTTTCAGTATCAGTTGGCAGAGTACTTGGGATTCTCTCAGTTAATATAGTTGCAATTTGTCCCACTTGTCTCTCTAAGTTACACAAACCTGTCCCAAGTTCTTGGATAGCTGCACCATGAGCATCTAATCTCTCATTTGTCTTGACAATGAATGACTTCATTAGATCTTCTAACCCATACTGAATTGGCTATAGAGACTGAAACTGCAGCCTCGCCTAATTCACAAAACCAGGAGCTCCTTGAAATTTGGATTTTTGTTGCCATGCATTTGATGTACCCCCAGTTGAAACCCATTAAAAATCGGGGGTGCTTCTGACCCATTGCATTGAAGTTATAATTACCCATAACATTAACTTCCTCAGTTGAGGTTAGACACTCATGAGTAGGGTGTCTTCTTCTACATATGTCACATGTTGCATGAGGCTCATTAAGTATCTAAGCTAAGGTCAGCTTCCTTATTTCCTTGGACATGACATCAAGTTGTACCTGCACGGATGTATTAGCATCAACCTGATGAGCACCAGTTGATCTCTTTGTTTCAGCATTCTCAGAGGGCCATTGATTTGCTTCTTCAGATAACTCATCAAGATAGTGACTATCTCCTCTGGAGTATTTTTCATCAACGGGCCTCCATCTGCATTGCTCAATGTTCTACGTGAGGCCGGTGTCAATCCATCTCAAAAGTCATGGAGTTGCATCTCGAGTTCAATTCCATTATGTTGAAACTTTCGCACATATCTCCTTAAACCTCTCCCAAGCTTCAAATACAGTTTCAGTCTCATTCTGGCAGAAGTTATGAATTTCTTTTCTAAACTTGCCCGTCTTAGCTGAGGAGAAATATTTAGCAAGAATTTTTTTGGTCATCTCCTCCCATGTTCTAATTGATCCCTGAGGCAAGCTTCGAAGCCAGTGCTTTGCATCATCTTTGAGTGTGAAGGGGAATGCTCTTAAGTATACTGCATCTTGTGACACACCATTGTATTAAAAGGTGTTCATAATCTCCTCGAAGTCCATCATATGATTGTTTGGATCTTCATCCATCTTTCCTCTGAAGACACAACTAATTTGGAGGGTTTGTAGCAACCCTTGCTTCAGCTAAAAATTATTGGCTGCAACTGGAGGTGGTCTCACACTTGATAAGCCTTGGTTGTAAATCGGTCTAGCATAATTTCCAAGTGGTACCCCCAGTACCGGGAGCTATGTTTCTGAACTGGTTTGCGCCCACGGGCTGATTCTGAGCCATTCTTCGAGCCCTCTCCTCCTCATAAGCAATTTGTGCATCTCTAAGTGCTACTTCATCAGCATCCCTTGCAGCTTTCTCTGAGTTGGGTTGCCTCTCTCGCAGCCAAATCAACATTATCATCATCTCCAGTGATATTTTCCTTGGTTGAGGATTTCCCAACATTCTCTATTTTCTCAAGGAGATTTCTTTCCTTCCTCAGGTGTCGCAGTTGTTTCTGGATTTCTGTTTCATAAGGTAGAAATTCCTTCCCTGAAGATCGAGTCATGCACAAATCTAACCTCTAGCCTACGCACAGTCAAGTAACACCCAAACGTAAAAAGAGAAAAATAAAATAAAATAAAACATAATAAATTCCTGAATTAGAACTACAACTATTTCAAACATTATTGATTGCCAATCCCTCAACAACGGCGTCAAAATTTGACAAGCACAAAACACACACTTAAATATGCTCGCTAGTAGAATATAGTACAATATAATATCGTATCCACATGGATTGGCGTTAACAGCCTTATCGTAGTTTGTAGCAATATTTCTATCCAAGATGATCAAGAATTTAGAACTATGTGATTTATAACTAAAATTAACTAAGAATTTAAACTATTGACTAGTGACAAACAACACAAATAATAAGCAAAGTAAGATATCAATGGGAGAAGATAGGGTTGATAGGATAGGTGCAAGACAAATGTTTGGAATCTAACTCTAGATAATTCACTTCTAATGTTCAAGTGAATCTCTCGAATTCACCTGGTTATTAGTTAAAATTTTTTAGTAGAAACTCCTCTCTCAATTAAGTCTCAACCTCAAAACATGAACCAATTTTAAGTACGTGAAGATATGCACGAATTCGTAGTGGATTGGTCTTTAGGAGAACCTCTTCGATTATCCTCCTAACTAGGTTTAATCAACAATTCAACTAGCCTGTTCCGACTACTAAGAAGAATTAATGACTTCAACCAACAAAATATAATGCAAAGATATCACAAGTTATACCTCTCTCGATTATATGAACAGGTGAATATAGATGCAACGGTTAAAACATCCAAAATGATTCAATGCATAAAACTAGAGTTAATATCCACAAACAAATATTATTACACCAAATCCATCAAACCCTAAAGATAACTACTTCATAGACATGGATCAATTCATCACAAATATGTTTAAGTTAAAGGAAAACATAAAACGATCCAAACTCGTGTCTTGAGTGAGGATTGAATGATGAATTCCTTGTGATTTTTCTTATCCCACTCCTCCTTAGCCTCCTTAGGTCTTAGATGTGTCAAAAAATTCTTTAAAATAACTTTTTTTTATGTATTTATAACAAGTAGGGTCGAGCCCAGGCGAAAACAACTTTTCCTGCGTGAACTGGGATAATAACTCTGTAAAAATTGCACAAGCGCGAAGCATAGTGCGACGCGCCAGGCAGGGCATCAGTGGGAAAATCCAGAGAGATTGTTCTGACAGGCGGGGAGGGCGATCCAGGCTTAATCCCTTGGGCTTTTACTCAGACTTAAAAGCTCCAAATAGCTCGAATTCATTCCATAACATCTACATGGCTTGAAATCACTCCTACAAGGCATAAAACACACAATTAGTGCAAAATTCTAGCAATTAAAGGTCAAACTCAATTAAAGTGCAACAAGACACTAACACACGAGATTATAGCCTACCGTCAATATCCTAGTAAGCAAGCCTTGGTTAGAGGTTTGCAAGAAGTCAAATCTGTCTTTCTGCCTAGCAGCGCTGGAAATCGCTTTCATGCATCTATGTTGTTGGTGGAGAAGAAATTCTGCCTGAAAACAAAGATTCTATTTCAATAATTTCAGAGGCTAGAAGGAGTGTAGCCTTATTCAAAATGAATTGATAGGAAGACTTTTCTCTCTTTGATTATCTACATGTCACGATCCCCAAATCCTAAGCCGGCCGTGACTGCACCTATCGTGGAACTAGGCTAGCCAACAATCACATACTGACATAATATTTTCATAATTTCCAAAGTTGTTCCGATATTTCACAAAATTCTTTCGCTTAAGCAGTTTACAGCAACAAAATGAATAAAACAGTTTATACACTACCCCAAAACCTGGAGTCAACTGTCATGAGCATCTATGGGCAGTACAAAATAACCCTACTATCATAATACATCAAGACCCGGAACGAGGAACTAAATACAAAACAAGAAAAGGGAAAATAGATGATGTGGATGCTGAACAGCTACCTCGAAGTCCCAACTTCGGCTCCGCAAGAGGGAAGAAACTAGCGCTTGGTACCAACACTTGTATCTGCACACAGGGGTGCATGGAGTAATGTGAATACGCCAACTCAGTAGTAATGAAAATAAATCAAGTCTAAGCAGTAAGAAACACATAAGATCAAATCATCAATTCACAATAAGCACATAATTTCTTTCCCACAGTGTATACATTAAATCAACATGCTTTAAAAGCCAATTTCAGTAAAATTCTTTGAAAAGTGTGATTTCCAACGATTTCAGAAAAATATCCAAAAAGTTTAGTGTAAAATGAAATAAATCATAAAAAGCCACTCGGGCTATCAATAAAACGGGGTACTCAACCCAAAACATCAGTTTATATCTCAAAATAGTGTAAATAAGGCTGAGTTTTGAAATCAGTTAAACATATATGACTGAGTGTAAATCATAAGTCAGCACAGTGAGGAAATAGCAGTAAGATCCCCCAATGGGTCTAAACAAGTCGGCACAAGGCCCCAAACATGGCTTACAACCCAAATATAACAATAGTCTTAAAACGCGATTTAACATATGATTTAAAAGTAAATATGCAACTCAATAGTTGCCACGGGAAGGACCAAGTCCAAATCCAAAATCAGTGCACACCACACACTCGTCAATCGGCATGTGCGCCACTCCAAAAATAGTGAGAAAATACGAAGTCCGGGGTTTCATACCCTCAGGAAAAGATTTATAGTCATTACTTACATCAAACCGGCCCAAATACTAATCCGCGATGCTCTTGCCTCTCGAATCGGCTCTTGATTGCTCCGGATCTAACCAAAACAAGATTAATATCATCAATATACGCTAAAGGAACAAGGCCCACTCGAAAATTATCAATTTTAACCAAAATTTCCGAAATTGGCCAAACCCGACCCCCGGGCCCACATCTCGGAATTCTGTAAAAATTGCATCACAATAATCCTCATCCTTTCCTGGGTCTATACATACCAAGAACATGAAAATCGGACCACAATAGACCCTTTAATTGCTCAATTAAAGTCTCAAATTTCTCATACTCTAACTTCCCCAAATTTTGGGTTTAAATCCAACTAATTTCAGGTTTAATTACTTAGAAAACAACATAGAATCGAGTTATGAAGTCAAAAATCTTACATCCAAGTGTTTCCCCTTTGATTCCCTCTTTAATCTCTCTCAAAAGCTCCAATTCCATCCAACAATGATGAAAAGTGGGCTAAAACTCGCGGATATGGCCTTTTAAAGCATACTGCCCAGGCCCCTAATATTTCCTAAGTCCGTTCGCGTTCTAGAACCCGCATTCGCGAAGCACAGACCAAAACCTTCTCCACACGATCGCACTCACCACCACGCGTTCACACAGAACCAACACCCTGCCCCCACACGCGCCTCACTCCCTATGCGATCGCACAGACCTCACACGTGATCGCATAGCACACGCTCACATAGCCCACGCGATCACAGCCTCCACATACACGGTCACATAGAACAAGAAAACAGGCTGCCTCAGAAAAGCCTATGCGACCGCATTCACAGATACGTGATCGCATAGAAGGATAACAGAACTGAACACCAGCATATTTTTCTGAGTCCGTTAACCTCCCGAAACACACCTGAGTCCCTCGGGACCCCAACCAAACACGCCAACACATCCCATAACCTCATTCAAAGTTAGTCGAGCCTTCAAAACACCCAAAATAATGCCAAAACACCAAAATCATATCCAATTCAAGCCTATGAACTTTGAGATTTCTAAATTTCGCCAAAGATGCCGAAACCATCCAAAACACGTCCAATTGACCTGAAATTTTGCACACACATCCAAAATGACACTACGAACCTGTTCCAACTTCTGGAATCCCATTCCAACCCTGATAGATAATTTTTCACTGCCGACTAGAAATCGCCAAAAACTCAATTTTGCCAATTCAAGACTAATTCTACATCGGACATCAAAACCACATTCCGAGCACACTCCTAAGTCCCAAATCACCTAACGAAGATATTCGGGGCATAAAATCTACATTTCGAGGTCGTTTACTAATAATTCAACTCTCAGTTGACTTTTCCAACTATTAAGCCAATTTAAGAGACTAAGTGTCTCAGTTCTCACCACGACCACTCCGAACCCGAACCAAACGACCCAGCACAACATAAATAGTCTAAGAAACATATGATAAAGCATAAATAGGGAAAATGGGGCTAAAATTCTCGGAACGACCGGCTGGGTCATTACATCCTCCCCCTCTTAAGCAAACGTTCATCCTCGAACGAGTCTAGAAACATACCTGGAGTCTCAAATAAGTGAGGATATCTGCTCTGCATCTCCCGCTCGGTCTCCCAGGTGGAATCCTCCACCGGATGTCCTCTCCACTGAACCTTCACTGAAGCTATATCCTTAGACCTCAGCTTTCTGACCTGACGACCCAAAATAGCCATTGGCTCTGCCTCATATGACATATCACCCTCGAGTTGAACCATGCTGAAGTCCAAAACATGAGATGGATCACTAACATACTTCCGGAGCATCGAAACATGGAACACCGGATGAATACTCGATAATCTGGGTGGAAAGGCAAGTCTGTAAGCCACCTCACCAATCCTCTGCAGCACCTCAAATGGCCCAATGAACCGGGGACTCAGATTTCCCCTCTTCCCGAACCTCATAACACCCTTCATGGGTGACACATTCAACAACACCTTCTCCCCAACCATGAAAGACACATCTCGGACCTTCCGATCTACATAACTCTTCTGCCTAGACCGCGTCGTGCAAAGCCGCTCCTGAATCAACTTCACCTTACCCAACACATCTTGAACCAAGTCTGTGCCCAATAGCCTAGCCTTGTCCGGCTCAAACCAACCAACCATAGATCTACACTTCCTACCATATAAAGCCTCATACGGAGCCATCTAGATACTCGACTGATAACTATTACTATATACAAACTTCGCGTGCGGCAGAAACTTGTCCCATGAACCCCCCGAGATCAATGACACACGGACGCAACATGTCCTCCAAACCTGAATAGTGTGCTCCGACTGCCCATCGGTCTGAGGATGAAATGTTGTGCTCAAGATCGTGCGCTGGATAATTGTTCTCCTGCACCTTCAACTGTCTGGACGCGTAAGCAATCACCCTACCGTCCTTCATCAAAATCGCTCCAAGGACAACTCTCGAGGCATCACAGTAAACTGTATATGAACCTGAACCCGTAGGCAAAACCAACACCAGAGTTGTAGTCAAAGCTGACTTGAGCTTCTGAAAACTCTCCTCACACTCCTCAGTCCACCTGAACTAAGCACCTTTCTGGGTCAGTCTGGTCATAGGTGTTGCAATAGATGAAAATCCCTCTACGAAACGGCGATAGTACCCTGCCAAACACAGGAAACTGCGAATTTTGGTAGCTAATGACGGTCTAGGCCAGCTCTGCACCACCTCTATCTTCTTTGGATCAACCTGAATACCATTACTGGACACCACGTGCCCCAAGAATGCTACTGAATCAAGACAGAACTCACACTTCGAAAATTTTGCATACAATCTCTTCTCCCTCAAGGTTTGAAGCACAACTCTCAAATACTGCTCATGCTCCTCCCGAGATTGGGAATACACCAAGATATTGTCAATAAACACGATGAAGAAAGAATCCAGATAAGGCCGGAATACACTGTGCATCAAGTGCATAAAGGCTGTTGGGGCATTGGTCAGCCTGAATGACATGACCAGAAACTCATAATGACCATATCTAGTCCTGAAAGCATTCTTCGGAATGTCTGGCCCCCGAATCTTCAACTGATAATAGCCGGAATGCAAGTCAATCTTGGAAAATACCCAGGCACCCTGCAACTGATCAAACAAGTAATCTATACGAGGCAAGGGATACCGGTTCTGCACCGTAACCCTGTTCAGCTACCGATAATCAACACGCATGCGCATAGAACCACCCTTGTTCTTCACAAACAACATCGGTGCACCCCAAGGTGACATACTAGGCCGAATGAACCCCTTATCTAGGAGTTCCTGAAGTTGCTCCTTTAGTTCCTTCAGCTCTACTAGTGTCATACAATAAGATGGAATAGAAATAGGCTGAGTGAGTGGCACCAGGTCAATACCAAATCAATGTCCCTTTCAGGTGGCATGCCTGATAGGTCTGTAGGAAACACATCCGGAAAGTCATGGACCACAGTAACCGATTCAATAGCGGGAGTCTCACCACTTACATCCCTCACAAAAGCCAGATACGATAAACACCCCTTCTCAACCATGCGCTGGGCCTTCAGGTAGGAAATCACCCTGCTAGGCACATACTCAGAAGAACCTCTCCACTCAACCCTCGGACGTCCTGGCATAGCTAAGGTCACGGTCTTAGCGTGATAATCAAGAACAACATGACACAGAGATAACCAATCCATGCCCAATATCACATCAAAATCGACCATGTTGAGTAACAGTAGGTCCACTAGGGTCTCCAAACCCCTAATAGACACCACACACGGTCCACAACAATAGTATCGCCCACCGGAGTCGACACATAAATAGACGTAACTAAAGACTTACGGGGCATATCCAGAAAATGGGAAAAATATGATGAAACATAGGAATTATAGAACCAGGATCAAATAAATCCAAAGCATCTCGGTGACAGACCGAGACAATACCTGCGATCACTGCATCGGAGGCCAAAGCATCTAGCCTAGCTAGAAACGCATACATACGAGCCTGACCTCCACCTACTCGACCTCCCCCTCTAGGGCGACCTCTAGCTAACTGACTACCACCCCTGGCTTCCTGGGTGGGTGGTGAAGTAACTGGAGCTGAAGTCGAAGTCTGGCTCCTCAGTTGAGATGGACCTCGAAGAAGATGAGGACACTGCCTCCTCATATACCCGAACTCTCCACACTCATAACAACTCCCTAGACCTTGAGACGGGGACTGAAAGGAACCCATGGTACCAGAATGGCCACCAAAAGAACCATGCATAGAGGAACCCTGAACTTATGGTGCTCGAGCTGCACTCTGGGCTGGAAGGGCACTGAATAAAGAACGGTCTGGCTGAGAACTGCAGGGACCGTTCCCCGAAGATGCACCACTATAGGCTGGGCGGACTAACTGAGAAGTCCTGAATGAACGACCTCTACCATGCTGAAACTTCCCCCTGGAAGGAGCACCACTAGAACCACCCGATCCACGAGGCCTCTTGGCCTCCCTCTCTTCCCGCTCCTGGCGGCGAACCGACATAATATCTCGAGCAATAATCAACAACCTGCTCGAAGGTAGCACCTGATACTCTCTCCCGAGTCATGAAAAGGCAGAACAGATAAGTGAGGCCATCCACGAACCTCCTAATCACCTCCCTATCAGTAGGGACAAACTCGGTGGCATGACGAGCAACTCTGAAAACTGCATCTCATACCGCGTCACTAATAGCTCCCCCAGACGCAGCTGCTCAAAATGCATGCGATGCTCCTCCCTATGAGATTGGGGTACATACTTCTCCAAGAAGATAGTGGAGAACTGCTGCCAGGTGAGGGGTGCTGAACCAAAAGGCCTACGCCTGTCAAAATACTCCCACCAAGTGAAAGCAGCACCAGAAAACTAAAAAGTAGCAAACGAGACCCCACTAGTCTCCAGAATCCCAGTAGTACGAAGCATCCTCTGACATTATCCAGAAAACTCTGGGCATCCTGGCCCTCAGCACCACTGAATGTCGGAGGCTGAAGTCTACTAAATCTCTCCAGCCTACGCTGCTCATCATCTGGCATAGCTGGAACCACAAAGTTCTGAACTGTAGCAACCAGCTGGGCTGGAACCGCCCCTGGTGTCTGATGGCCCTGAGTAACCTGCTCAGGTGTCCGGGCAGTTGGAGTCTGATTGCCTCCCCCGACCTGAGAAGTAGCGGCAATAGAAGATGCAGCAACTACCTGAGCATGGGTGGTACATACGGTCAAGATCTGGGCCAAGGTCTCCTGAAGACCCGGAATAATAATAGGGACTGTCGATGCCTGAGCTTGTCCCGCTGGAGCATCTGTGGCGGGATCTTGATCCTGAATAGTAGGGGGATCAATTGGTACTACCCTGGCAGCTGCATGGGCTGGCCCCCTAGCTCTACCACGGCCTCGACCGCGGCCTCGACCTCTTGCTGGTCTAGCTGGTGGCTGATCACCCTGATCGGTAGCGCGAGTCCTCACCATCTGTGAGAAAATGAAAGAATAGAAATTTAGATTCCCAGAATCAACGAAATGGTACGAAAGAATTCAAGAAAAATGAGATTGTTCCTAAGGGTTCTGCAGCCTCTCGAAGATAAGTACAGACGTCTCAGTACCGATCCGCAAGACTCTACTAAACCTGCTCATGACCGTTGAGTCCTATGTAACAGTGGAAATAAATAAATCAAGTCAGGAATATACATTCTGAATATTTCATAAAGACTCCTATTTCCATTTAAAATCTCGTATAAAAACATTTGTCCAACCTTATTCTCAGAGGCTCCGTGTAAAGAAGAGTGAAAACAATAGTTTCATAAAATATAAGCCCCTCGGGCACAGTATCACTCACAAATAAAGCCTCTCGGGCCAGCCTCTCAGTCACTCGTGCCTCCACTATCAGTATCTCATGCTCACACTAAACACTCATACTCAACAAGTACCATGAATGCGCACAACTGCTGCGGCGGGCAGCCCGATCCAATACACACATACACTGATGTGGCGTGAAGCCCGAGCCAATATGTATATTGCTGCAGCGTGCAGCCTGATCCATATAATATTTGACTGCGCCCACTGGGGGTGTACAGACTCCGGAGGGGATCCTACAACCCAAACGCCATATTGCTGCGGCATGTAGCCCGATCCAATATGTATATTACTGCGGCGTGCAGCCCGATCCATATATAATATATATATTGTTGTGTTGTGCAGCCCGATCCACATGTAATCATACAACATATATATTGTTGCGGCGTGCAGCCCGATCCATAACTATCCTCACATATCCGGCTCTCAGTCTCACTTAGTCATTCTCACAAGCCACTCAGGTAATTCATCTCAACTCACGGGACTCAGCCCAAAATACCTCTCAAAATTTCAAAAACAGTGTGATAACAGTGAAAATAGCAACAAGTAGAAAACATGACTGAGTTCACAATTGTTCTATCAGGATTGTGTGAGAATAGTGTAAAAGTACCTCTGAGGGTCTAAACAGGTCGGCACAAGGCCCCAATCATGGCTCACAGCCCATAAACAAGTGTAGCTTTCTAAAATACAGGATGTCGTAAGGTTTCAAATCGATACGCGGTATAATAGTCGCTAGGGGACAGACCGATTCACAATCCCTATCGGTGCACGCCCACATGCTCGTCACCTAGCATGTGAGTCACCTCATTTACTAAAACAATATAAAATACCGGGGTTTCATACCCTCAGGTCTAGAGTTACAGTTGTTACTTACCTCAAAACAGCCCAAAAGCTACTCCCCGATACTCTTGCTCCTCGAATTGGCTCCCAAATTCTCCGAGTCTATCACAAATCAGATCAATAACATCAAAATATTCTAGGGAGATGAACCCCAATCGAAAACTATCAAAATTAGGCACAATTTCCGAAATTGGCAAAACCCGAGCCCCGGACCCACATCTCGGAATTCGATAAAATTTACACCATAAGGATCCTCATCCTCCCACGAGTCTATACATACCAAGAACACTGAAATCGGAGTCCAAATGACCCCTCAAATTCCCATTTTAAGGTCTCTTAATCTCAAACCCTAATTACCCATTTTTGCACTGATTTTCCCCCAACTTTCACCACTAATTAGACCTTTAACCACATATAAATGATTTATGAAGTCAAGAATATTACCTCCAAGTGATTACCCTTTGGTTTCCTCAAAAATCTCTCTCAAAAGCTTCAATCCCGTTCAAATAATGGTGGAAAAATGAAGAAGGGTCGTGGTTTGGGCTATTAAAACACTGCCCAGCTTTTTGCAACTACTCAGTGCGTTCACGTCACTAGGAACGGGTTCGTGAAGCACATGCTCTCCTCCCTTTTTGTGATCGCGTCCACCTAACCGTTCGCATAGAGTAACCAAACACCCCCTGCCACATGTGCCCACACAGTGCGATCGCAAATAACCTCACGCGACCGCACTGCTCTGACTTCTCCCACTTCGCGATCGCGGACCATTAATGGTGATCGCATATAACAATTTTTGATGCCTCACCAACAAACCTATGCGATCGCAGCCCCACTATTGTGATCACATATAAGGAAAACAGAACCAAGAAAAATACAACAGCAACAACAGTCCTTTTAAGGCCAAACATACTCCGTTAACCACCCGAAACACACCCGAGGCCTTCGGGACCTCAACCAAACCTACCAACACACCCCATAACATCATTCAAACTTAGTCGGGCCTTTGAAACACCAAAAAAAACGCAAAAACACCAAAATCACATCAAATTAAAGCCTATGAACTTTGAAACTTCTAAATTCCGCCAATGATGCCGAACCTAACCAAAACATGTCCAAATGACCTAAAAATTTGCACACATATCAAAAATAACATTACGAACCTGCTCCAACTTCTGGAATTCCATTCCGACCCCGATAGCCTATTTTCCCCTGCCGACCGAAAATCGCCAAAAATTAACTTTCGCCAATTCAAGACTAATTCTACACCGGACATCAAAACTTCTTTCTGAACACACTCATAAGTCCCAAATCACCTAAAAATTCTATTCGAGCCATAAAATCCACATTCCGAGGTCGTTTACCAATAAATCAACTCCCAGTTGACTTTTTCTACTATTAAGCTAATTTAAGAGACTAAGTGTCTCTGTTCTCCCCACGACCACTCCGAACCCGAACCAACCGACCCAACACAACATAAATAGGCTAAGTAGCATACGATAAAGAAGAAACAGGGGAAACGGGGCTAATTTCACGGAACGACCGGCCGGGTCGTTACATACTTACTCTTGTGCATTCAAAAAATCATGTTTCGATCATTCTGTAACCCTTTTGTGCATTTAGAAATCATGATTTAGGAATTCTGTTAATTTAAGGATCATTGACACAAAATTGTCATTTTTGTGCATTTACAAATCATATATTAGGCACTATGTTTGCATTTGCTTAACCACACCTAGTTTTAACTATTGATTCATGAAAAAGGTAAAACAAATCTCACATGCGATTATCCTGTTTTAGATCAAACTGGAAACACTCCCTGTACTTTCGTAACATCTATAACAAAATGCTTTTAGGCAAAAAAATAAGTTCTGAACTGTCTAAAGGTTAACAGGCTTAAAAATCAGTAGGCAAACTAATTAGGCCCCTGCTCCTGCGTTTATAAAAATAAAGCTGCATATTTCTGTTCATTGACATTCACTTAGATATCCTGACTTAGGATTCCGTCTAATGAAACCGCCTCTTGTTTGTGTTTGAGACGTGCTTATTATGTGCATTACTTGTGGAGGTAAATCTGGGCCTCATAACTGCTTTCCTACATTTATCTTATCAGTCCTATTTGTTCTTGCATGTCGTTTAGAATTTTATCCTTTTAAAACCTTAGGGGTCTTTCTAGAACTACCTATACTTAGAGGTCCTAAATTCCTCCAGGACCCTTGATAAGGGACGGGTAACAGCACGCATAGAGATCGCTAATTAAATTTGCTTAATAACTGCTAAGGGGTGGGGTAAAGGTTAGATATGGACATGATGACCGGTGCGCTAATGCCACGTGTAGCCCCTCACTGTGGAGTGATTACCGGGCATTGCATTGATGTGATCCTATAGGATAAAAAACTTAGGACACCCCTATTCCCTATATATGTGTGCTTAGACTGCAAATATTTTCACAACCATTACTTGTTTCCATGTTATACTTGACTGCTTATTTGCTAATTGCTAAAATTCACAAAGTTTGTTTGGCCAGGAACCATAGTTGTGGACTTTGAGGGGTGCCTAACATCTTCCCCTTGGAGTATTTCAAGCCCTTACCCAGTCTCTGGTTATTCAATTAGTGTTATTATAACCCTTAATAGATGCCCTAATGCACCTTAATTCGTTAGGTGGCAACTCTTCAAGTCCTTCACATCCCTTTTTCCAAAAAGAACATGAGTTGTCCCAATAACGTCAAAAACCTTGACTAGTCCGAAAGGAGAGGAAAAAGGGGGCGCGATAGCATGGCGACTCTGCTGGGGATTTCTAGGATTTTACCATTTCAAACTTCTTTGTGAATTTGTCTTTATTTTTCTAAAACCTGCACTCATTCCCCTTTCCCTTTATGTGACATTAATTGTTTACTTTCCCAAGTATTTATTATTTTAAATGAAACTAACATGTTTCTTTTTGTTTTCCTTTGTAACTGCTTTTCAATCATAACCGTTGTATTTACCGCTTTCATAATGTGCAAATACATGACGACATGCTTTTATTGCTATTTATTCTTGCATAATCATGCTCAACATCATATTCCACTCATGCCTATACAAATCCTATAGAAACTCTTGATGAGTGGTTGCGCTCTTCCTATTTTATATCACCCCCTAAACTCGGAAAGGCTTATTTATGGTAAAACTAGTCGATCAGCGGTGCAATCGACAGTTCCGTGCCTTTCCCCCTCAAGTTGTCCGCTTGAGGGTACCAGTCTAAAACCCCATAGAAACCCTACTCTGAATATAACTGTACATGCGTCATGGTCAAACCTAGCCGGGTTAATATGTTGTCCGCATGAAAACCATTTAAGACATCCTTATCCAAAAGTCTATCGGGGTTCTTGTAATCCCAACAGGCGCGATCACGATCTGTGCATTAATTTGGAGAAATAAAGCCAATATGCTAATGTATAAGTAGTTGAATCCGGAGGGGGAAATGGTCTAATCTTATCTATTTTGCAGAAAATGAGGCACGAAGTCCCCAGGTTCGGCATGTTCCAAAGAATACAACCATTGTTGCTGCATTGGTGGGAAGACCTTTCGCCAAGTGACAAAGACCATGTGAAGAGGGTCCTCGGAAACTTACCCTCTTTACTGGATATCCTACCGAACAATATGTTGATTGAAGCGACCACTATGTTCTGGGACAGAGAAAGGTCTGTGTTCCATTTTGACAACATAGAAATGAGCCCCCCTCTTAGAGGAGATAGGGGGTTTCGTGGGATTACCTTGGGACAGTCCAAGTTTGTTGGTGCCGGAAAACCGTGCCGCTAGGGGGTTCCTGAAAATGATGGGTTTGAAAAAGAACGATGATTTAGAGTGCCTGACAGAGTCCTACATACCTTTTGACTATCTCTATGAACGATACGGCCATAGCAAATCCTATCATATCTTCCACAATGAATTCTCTATTACTTCCTTGGGTCATATTCACCGCAGGATTTTTGTGTTCATCGTTTGCTTCCTGGGTATGATAGTATTTCTGAGCAAAGAAGACAGGATTCACACTAGATTGGCTATGGTAGCCAAAAACTTAATGGAGGGGATCGAGGGGCAAACATGTGCCATTATCCCTATGATCATAGCAGACATATACCGAGCCTTGGACCCCTGCCAGAAAGGGTTCAAACACTTTGAGGGTTGTAATCTACTACTACAGGCTTAGTTATTGGAGCATTTACAAAGGGGTCAATATCGTCAATAATTTCCACGAAGGGCGTGGAATGATCATATAGCCTTCCATTACCCTAAGAGAATGACCTACACCCAGACAGGTTTGCTCAACCGGAAAATGTTACAGAATGGGCGCAGTTTTTTGACAATTTGACCGAGAACCAGGTTGAATGGATGTTCGAATGGTTCCCTACTAGTGAGTTTATCATCAGATCGAGGGACGATCCGCACCTGGTGTTGATCGGTTTAAGGGTCATATAGCCTTATGTTCCCATCAAGATTATGAGGTAGGCAGGCAGGAAGCGAGTCATACTGCGAGTTTCTAAAATAAGTCATTACAGGGCGGATTTTCAGGACAACGACATCCCGTACAAATGTGAAGCTCAGCATATGTGGCATTTAAATGTTATTATAAAGAGGGACACCATAGAGCCAGACAGGTACCATGCAGGGCATGTACATTTTTACCTATCATGGTTGGAAGACAACATAGCAGGGATAGTCGAGTCGGGAATTGGTGGGGGAAACCGGGTCATAGACGAAGTTGCTGAGGACCAAGTGAAATATAATAAACTGCGCAAAAGGGTTTGTCAGTCCGAGGCCAAGCATCTGGAGCAACACAAGACTGATATGGAACTGATCAATGAGTGGAAGGAAAGGGCTATCAAATCCAATGAGAGGTTGGAATATTTGGAGCAGGGTATGATGGAACTAGAGGCGAAGACAAGGAAAAGAGTCACCGACTGCCAGAATACTGAGGGAAGCTAAGGAGGGCATCTAGAAAGAGTATACCTGCTGTTGGGCATGCACGACATGGGGAACCTGATCGACAAAGACAAGAAGATCAAGCCTGGGGAAGGTACTTCTGGGACCAAGTAGATTAGATTTACCTGCTTTTTCAAATGTAATAAGGCCAAGTTCCATTAGTGACTTATATTATTCAGTGTCGTTTTAGATTTATCTACTTTTACATTAATGAAATGAGGCAATTATTGGCATCTAATTTCTCCAAATCAACTTGTCACTAGCCCTATCTCGGGCACAACGAGGCTCCCTAAATTAGGACACGCGTTTATATCCCTACAATGTGTGTTTAAATACTGCAATATTTTCTCATGATCCTCACTGACTTGGCTACCTTTTGTTTTTGCTTTTGTTTTCTTTCTTTTATTCCCCTCCCCAAAGGTTGGTTCATGCATTCTGGAATCATCATCATATCACACAAGATCCATAGGCCCTCCACCTCCTCCTCTTCCTAGTCCACTTAAAGGCAAAGGCAAAATGGAAGATTTGAACAATTTCAGAAAGGAAAACACAATGACAGCTGAACGAACAGAAGCTCCTGACAATCAAGGTACTCAAGTTCAGAATGATGTTATGTCACAACTCGAGCAAAGGTTGTTGAAACTCCAAGGGGAGCTTGAACATGTGCGAAACTTGGCAAATCTGTCCTTCTCACTTAGTGTTCCAGATGTCAATCATCCGAACACCCAAAACCCCATACCTCCTCAGAACACCCCAAACAAACATAACCCTCCCACAACTCACAACCGTACAACTCCACTGAAAAATCAAACTACTCCACCACAATGCAACAATTGCCATACTCCGAGAAACACCCCACTGATCATCCCTGAACCACAAAGCTCCACAAATGACCACCTGTATGCTCAGGAGTCAGGCCATCATAACAACCCCATATACATGGAGACTCTACCTCACTCCACCCAACCCGTTCCTTACACACCTGAATCCAATGAGAAGGATATGCTCATTAAGAACTTGGCCGAAGAACTCAAGAGACTGACTGGCCGAGTCTGGGGCGTCGAAGGAAGGAAAAGAGTTGAGGGATTGAACTATGAATATCTCTGATACAGCCTGATGTTGAGTTACCAGAGGGTTACAAACCTCCTAAGTTTGAGATGTTTGACGGTACAAGTGATCCCATGGTCCATCTGAGAACCTATTGTGATAAATTGGTTGGAGTAGGAAGAAACGAGAAGATTCGCATGAAATTGTTCATGAGAAGCCTCACCGGAGATGCTTTTTCTTGGTACATCAGCCAAGACCCTAAGAAGTGGTCCAACTAGGTAGGCATGGCCTCAGATTTCATGGATCGGTTTAGTTTAAACACAGCGAATACTCCAAATGTATTTTATATCCAGAACCTTAAGAAGAAGCCCACCGAAACTTTTCGCGAGTATGCCATTCGCTGGAGAACTGAAGCATTCAAGGTCAGGCCTGCCCTAGATAAAGAACAAATGAACAAATTCTTCGTCTGGGCATAGGACCCGCAGTATTATGAGACACTGATGGTAATTGAAAACCATAAATTCTCTGAAACCATCACGCTAGGCGAGAGAATTAAAGAAGGGATAAAGAGCGGAATGGTTACTAATTTCGAAGCACTACAAGCCACCAAAAAAGCCTTGCAGTCTGGTGGTATGTCTAAGAAGAAAGATATAGGGACGATAATGGTTGCACATGGGCCCAAATCCTCATTGGTATACCGAACTTCCCTACTCACATACCAAGCACCCCCACCTATATATCAGCCAGCACCTTCGCCAACATATAAACCGTCACCCCCACCTACTTATCAACCCACGTCTCCCAGATATTCCCAACCAGCCACCATTTATCATACATACAACTCTCAACCCTCTCACCTCTAGTCACCCCCTGCTCGCCAAAATTTTCCAAGACCTTTGACCCAATTTTGACCGCAGGTCGCCCAAGAAATATACTGCCATTGCTGAACCTATTGATCAATTGTACCAAATATTAAAAGTTGCTGTCTATGTTACTCCTATCCCTGCTGCAACCCCTGAAAATCCATCCCAATAGGTCAACCCAAATAAAACATGTGCATACCATTCTAGCATGAAGGGGTATACAATTGATGAATGCCGTTCACTGAAGGATAAAATCCAGTCTCTAATTGATAATAAGGGCATCCAAGCAAAGGAAGCTACTCCCAATGTCCGCAACAATACGCTCCCAGCCCATAGGGGTGAAGGCATCAACATGATAGAGATAGAGGAAGAATGGGACCCTAGAGGAGTCGATCGGATTGATCAAAGAAGGTGATGACCCAAATAAGCCAGCGGTCACACTTAATCCCATCATAGTACAGATTCAGCCGTTAGGAGATGTTGAGGTAGTTGCGTCAGTCCCATTCAAGTTTGAAGTGGCACCACCTGCGGATGCACCTGTGCCGTTTGAGGTTGAGAGAATCCCACCTGCCACGGCACCTGTCCCATTTGAAGTGAAGATAGTCGCACTAATTACAGTGACAGTGTCAACCCTGCCACATTTCAACACCAATGTCGTACCTTGGGACTACGTGGCTGAAGCAAGAAGGAAAGGTAAGGTTAAGATGGAAGAAACTGGTGCCCCACAGAGGATGACCAGGACCGGAAAGGTCTATACACCTGAACACTTGGCAGAATCTAGCAAACATTCTTCCAACATGCCACCCGTCATTGAAACATGTCCAGATGATCTTTGGAGAAAGGTGCAAGCCAAAGCATATTCAGTCATAGATCAGCTGAACAAGACTCCAGCCCAAATATCCATCCTATCATTGCTGCAAACTCGGAAGCGCACATGAATTCTTTGATGAGAGTGTTGAACGAAACATATGTGCCTAATAACATCACCAGTGGAGAAATGGCCAACATGGTGGAACAAGTGCTGGAAAGTCACAAGATCACTTTCCACGAGGATGAGTTGCCACCTGAAGGGTTAAGTCACAACAAGGCACTGCATATCACTGTGCAATGTGAAGATTATTTCATTACCAGGGTTCTAATCGACGGAGGATCCAGCCTCAACATTTTCCCATTGACAACACTCAAAATATTGGGCAAAGGATTGTACGAGATCAGAGAAGGGTGCATGAATGTGAAAGCTTTCGACAGTTCTCAGAGGACCACCGTTGGAGAAATCAGTCTTTGTCTACAGATGGGACCTACATGGTTCGAGGTTGAATTTCAGGTGATAGATGTATCCGCGTCATATAACCTGTGATTGGGACGGCCATGGATACATGTCGCTAGGGATGTGGCATCAACATTGCATCAGGCAGTGAAATTTGAATGGAACCACCAGGAAGTAATCATCCACGGAGATGAAAGCAACCCTATCTATAGTCGCCACACCATCCCGGTGGTTGAAGGTAGAAGAAGGCTGGGTGGAGAAACCTATCACCACATCGAGCGGGTCAATCCAATAGACAAGGATAAGTGGTGGGATAGTAAGATCGAAAGCATATTGAACTGGAGCGGGTACAAGCCTGGCAAAGGGCTCGGTAAGAATATTCAGGGGATTTCCAAACCGATACAGCTGAAGCACCATGGCACCACTTTTGGGCTGGGATACAAATACACTTGGAAGGAGTACGAAGACTGGTCGCCACCATGGCGCGGTCCCTACTATCCATTGGAACAGCCTATACCACATTTGGAGCAGACTTTTCAGCAAGCTGATATCATATGGGGGTCAAAAGAAGAAGAAACTCAAGCAGCTTTAAAGAATCTATTCCTGGAAGATGAAGACATGTACCGTTGTGTTATTGTTGAGGAGGAGGAAGAGGAAGGCCCTACCATCCAAGTTGTGAGCAAGGGATCATTCCTCAAGAATTGGACCGTCAAACCATCCAGGGCTCGACAAGTCCCGGGGTAGCAAGGCTGAACAACGTTATTTACTTCATCTTTTGCTAATGATTTCCTTTTCGCATTTTTTGTTTTCCAATAAAATCTCGATGTTCCAAAATGTTTGTTTAAATTATCAAAATCTCTTTTATGTTCCAACGAATCAGTATTTATTTATTATCATTTTTCTCTCATTACTTTTATCTATACAACATTACTATTTCCTATCATGATGAACCGATGACTGTGCCATGCAATGAGACAACGCAACAAAAGGACATCGATTCCGAAGAAGAGGATGTCATACCCGATGAAATTGTCAGAGAAGTTGAGGATTTCAAGAACAGACATAAGTCCAACCTGGACGAAACTGAGGTAGTCAACCTGAGAGATTCAGATACTATCAAAGAAACTCGCATCAGCATCTATTTGTCTCTATCAAAGAAAGAGGAATACACCCAATTCTTTAAAGAGTATGAAGACATATTTGCATGGTCGTACGATGACATGACTGGTCTAAGTACATCCATTGTGGCCCACAAGTTGCCGACCAATCTAATGTGCCCGCCGGTAAAACAGAAGCTCAGAAAGTTCAAGCCTGATATGAGTCTGAAAACCAAAGAAGAAGTTACCAAGCAAATCAACGCCAAGGTCCTCAGGATAGTTGAATATCCAACATGGTTAGCCAACATCGTGCTAGTGCTCAAGAAAGACAGAAAAGTTAGGGTCTATGTCGACTACCAGGATCTCAACGGGGCCAGTCCAAATGATGATTTCCCCTTCCAAACATACACATCCTGATTGACAATTGTGCAAAGAATGAACTTTATCCATTTGTGGATTGTTTTGCCGGATACCATCAGATTTAGATGGACGAAGAAGATGCTGAGAAAATGGCTTTCATCATGTCGTGGGGAGTCTACTGTTATAAGATGATGCCATTCGACTTAAAGAATGTTGGGGCCACTTATATGAGAGCTATGACCACTATCTTCCATGACATGATACATAAAAAGATTGAGGTATATGTGAAAGACGTCATTATCAAGTCCAAGAAAGCCACCAACCATACCGCAGGTCTGAGGAGGTTCTTCAACAGGTTGCGGAAATACAACCTAAAATTAAACCCCGCGAAGTATGCATTCGGGGTTCCTGCCGGAAAACTGCTTGGGTTCATCCCTGCTTTATGTTTATCGCTTAGAAATCCTGCTCCTAGGACAATAAACAACATTAACATAAAATTTGTTACTCTTGTGCATTCAAAAAATCATGGTTCGATCATTTTGTAACCTTTTGTGCATTTAGAAATCATGCTTTAGGAATTCTGTTAATTTAATGATCATTGACATAAAACTATTGTTTCTGTGCATTTAGAAATAATGTATTAGGCACTCTGTTTGCATTTTCTTAACCACGCCTAGTTTTAACTATTAATTCATGAAAAAGGTAAAAACAATCTCACATGCGATTATCCTGTTTTAGATCAAACTAGCAACACTCCCTGCACTTTCGTAACATCTAGAACAACATGCTTTTAGGCAAAAAACAACTTCTGAACTATCTAAAGGTTAACAGGCTTAAAAATCAGTAGGCAAACTGATTAGGCCTCTGCTCCCGAGTTTATAAAAATAAAGCTGCATATTTCTGTGCATTGACATTCACTTAGATATCCTGTCTTAGGATTCCGTTTAATGAAATCGCCTCTTGTTTGTGTTTGAGGCGTGCTGATTATGTGCATTACTTGTGGAGGTAAATCTGGGCCTCATAACTACTTTCCTAGGTTTATCTGATCAGTCCTATTTGTTCTTACATGTCTCTTAGAATTTTATCCTTTTAAAACCTTAGGGGTCTGTCTAGAACTACCTATACTTAGAGGTCCTAAATTCCTCCAGGACCCTTGAGAAGGGACGGGTAACAACACGCATAGATATCGCTAATTAAATTCGCTTAATAACTGCTAAGGGGTGGGGTAAAAGGTAGATATGGATATGATGACCGGTGCGCTAATGCCACGTGTATCCACTCACTGATGAGTGATTACCGGGCATTGCATTGATGTGATCCTATAGGATAAACAACTTAGGACTCCCCTATTCCCTAAATATGTGTGCTTAGACTGCGAATCTTTTCACAACCATTACTTTTTGCCATGTGTATACTTGACTGCTTATTTGTTACTTGCTAAAATTCACAAAGTTTGTTTAGCCGGGAACCACAGTTATGGACTTTAAGGGGTGCCTAACACCTTCCCCTTGGAGTAATTTCAAGCCCTTACCCAATATCTGGTTATTCAATTAGTGTTATTATTACCCTTAATAGGTTCCCTCTCGCACCTTAATTCGTTAGGTGGCGACTCTTCAAGTCCTCCACATCCCTTTTTCCCAAAAGGAAATGAGTTGTCCCAATAATGTCAAAAAACCTGATTAATCCGAAAGAAGAGGAAAAAGAGGACGCGACAACAACCCTTATCGACCATACGCTGGGCCTTTAGGTAGGAAATCACCCTACTAGGCACATACTCAATAGAACCTCTCCACTCAACCCTCGAAAATCCTGGCATAGCCAAGGTCACAGTGTTAGTGCGACAATCAAGAACAGGATGACACAGAGATAGCCAATCCATGCCCAATATCACATCAAAATCAACCATTTTGAGGAACAATAGGTCAATTCGGGTCTCCAGACCCCCAATAGATATCACATATGATCGATGCACATGGTCCACAACAATAGTATCACCCACCAGAGTCGACACATGAACCGATGCATCTAGAGACTCATGGGGCATATCTAGAAAATGGGCAAAAAATGATGAAAAATAAGAATATGTAGAACCAGGGTCAAATAAGGCCAAAGCATCTCGGCGAGAGACTGAAATAATACCTGTGATCACTGCATCGGAGGCCATAGCATCTGGCCTAGCTGGAAGTGCATAGATACGAGCCTGGCCTCCACCTGCATGACCTCCCCCTCTAGGGCGGCCCCTGGCGGTCTGACCCCCACCCCTAACCGTTTGGGCTGGTGGTGAAGTAACTGGAGCCGAAGTCGAGGGCTGGCCACTCTGCTGAGAAGAACCACCAACACGATGGGGACACTGTCTCCGCATGTGCCCAAACTCTTCATACTCGAAACAACTCCCCGGAGCTAGAGACGAGGACTGAGAGGAACCCCTGGCACTAGAATAGCCACTAGAAGAACCATATATAGAGGAACCCTGAACTGATGGTGCTCGAGCTGCACTCTCGGATGGAATGTCACCGAATGAAGAATGGCCCAGCTGAGAACTGCGGGGACCATGCCCCGAAGATGCACCACTATAGGTTGGGCGGACTGGCTGAAGAGGCCTGAATGAACAGCCTCTACCATGTTGAAACTGTCCTCTGGAAGGAGCACCACTAGAACTACCAGATCCACGAGGCCTCTTGGCCTCCCTCTCCTCTCGCTCCTAGCGGCGAACCGACTCAATATCTCGAGCAATATCAACAACCTTCTTGAAGGTAGCACCTGATACCCTCTCCCTAGTCATCAAAAGGAGGAGCTGATAAGTGAAGCCATACACGAACCTCGTAATCCTCTCACTATCAGTAGGGACCAACCCGGTGGCATGACGAGCCAACTCTGAAAATCGCATCTCATACTGCATCACTGATAGCTCCCTCTGACGCAGCTGCTCAAACTGCCTGCGCTACTCCTCCCTGTGAGACTGGGGAACATACGTCTCCAAGAAGATAGTGGAGAACTGCTGCCAGGTGAGGGGTGCTGCACCAACAGGCCTACGTCTCTCGAAGGACTCCCACCAAGTAAAACCAGCCCCAGAAAACTGAAAAGTAGGAAACGAGACCCCACTGGTCTCCAGAATCTCAACAGTACGAAGCATCCTCTAACACTTATCCAGAAAAACCTGGGCACCCTCGCCCTCGGCACCACTGAATGTCGGAGGCTGAAGTCTACTGAATCTCTCCAGCCTACGCTGCTTATCATCTTGCATAGCTGGAACCACGAAGTCCTGAACTGGAGAAACCGGCTGGGCTGGAACTTCCCCCGGTGTCTGAAGGCCCTGAGTAACCTGCTTAGGTGTCCGGGCAGCTGGAGTCTGAGTGCCTCCCCCAGCTTGAGACGTAGCAGAAATAGACAGAAACTGCCTAGGAAAGGCTAGTACATACTATCAAGACATGAGCCAGGGTCTCCTGAAGACCCGGAATAATAATGGGCACTACCGGTTCCTGAGCCTGTCCCGCTGGAATATCTGCGGTGGGAATCTGATCCTGAATGGTAGGTGGACCCTCTGGTTCTACCCCGGCTGCTGCACGGGCTGGTCCCCTACCTCTACCACGGTCTCGATCGCGGCCTCGACCTCTCGCTGGTGTTTGGTCACCCTGATCAATAGCGCGTGTCCTCACCATCTGTGAGAGAATGAAACAACAGAAGTTTAGATTTCCAGAATCAACAAAATGGCACGACAAAATTCAAGAAAATGAGATGTTTCCTAAGGGTTCTGCAACCTTTCAAAGATAAGTACAGACGTCTCTGTACCGATCCGCAAGACTCTACTAAACCTGCTCATGCCAGTTGAGTCCTATGTAACCTAGGCTCTGATGCCAACTTGGCACGACCTCCAAATCCTAAGTCGGCTGTGATGGCGCCTATCGTGGAACTAGGCTAGCCAACAATCACATAGTGACATATTATTTTCATAATTTCCAAAGTTGTTCTGATATTTCACAAAATTCTTTCGCTTAAGCAGTTTACAACAACAAAATGAATAAAACAGTTTATACACTACCCCAAAACCTGGAGTCAACCGTCATGAGCATCTACAAGTAGTACAAAATAACCCTACTATCATAATACATCAAGACTCGGAATGAGGAACTAAATACAAAACAAGAAATGGGAAAGAGATGTTGTGGATGCTGAACAACTACCTCAAAGTCCCAACTACGGCTCCGCAAGAGGGAAGAAAACTAGCACTCGGTACCAGCACTTGTACCTGCACACAGGGGTGCAGAGAGTAATGTGAGTACGCCAACTCAGTAGAAATGAAAATAAATCAAGTCTAAGCAGTAAGAAACACATAGGATCAAATCATCAATTCACAATAAGCACAACCTTTCTTTCCCACAGTGTATACATTAAATCAACATGCTTTAAAATCCAATTTCAGTAAAAATTCTTTAAAAAGTGTGATTTCCAACAATTTTAGAAAAATACCCAAAGAGTTTAGTGTAAAATGAAATAAATCATAAATAGCCACTCGGTCCAAAACATGTATCATAAACCGCCCCTCGTGAAAATCATCACTCAGAATCAGTCGCTCAACATGCCTCGCAATCACTCAGTATCAGCCCCTCGGGCAACCCCACTGTCACGCATGCCTCCCAATCACTCGTCACTCGGCACTCGCACTCAGTAGGTACTTGCGCTCACTGGGGATGTGTACAGACTCCGGAGGGGCTCCTAAAACCCAAGCGCTAAAATCAAGCCACCTCGTGCCATATCATATCCTTACAATCAGGCCCTCGGCCTCACTCAATCAGAAACTCTCAAAAAGCCACTCGGGTTATCAATAAAAACGGGGTACTCGACCCAAAACATCATTTTATATCTCAAAATAGTGTAATTAAGACTGAGTTTCTAAATCAGTTAAACATAATATGACTGAGTGTAAATCATAAGTCAGCACAGTGAGGAAATAGCAGTAAAAGCCCCCAAGGGGTCTAAACAAGTTGGCACAAGGCCCTAAACATGGCTTACAGCCCAAATATAACAATAGTCCTAAAACACGATATAACATATGATTTAAAGTAAATACGCAACTCAATAGTTTCAACGGGAAGGACAAAGTCCAAATTCAAAATCAGTGCATGCCACACACTCGTCATCTGGCATGTGCGCCACTCCAAAAATAGTGAGAAAATACGAAGTCCGGGGTTTCATACCCTCAGGACAAGATTTATAGTCATTACTTAACTCAAACTGGCCCAAATACTAATCTGCAATGCTCTTGCCTCTCAAATCGGCTCCCGATTGCTCCGAATCTAACCAAAACCAAATTAATATCATCAAAATACGCTAAAGGAACAAGGCCCACTCAAAAATTATCAATTTTAACCAAAATTCCCGAAATTGGCCAAACCCGACCTCCGGGCCCACATCTCAGAATTCTATAAAAATTTCATCACAATAATCCTCATCCTTTACCGAGTCTATACATACCAAGAACATCAAAATCAGACCACAATAGCCCCTTCAATTACTCAATTAAATCCCAAATTTCTCATGCCCTAACTTCCCCAAATTTTGGGTTTAAATCCAACTAATTTCAGTTTTAGTTACTTAACATAGAATCGAGTTATGAAGTCAAAAATCTTACCTCCAAGTGTTTCCCCTTTGATTCCCTCTTTAATCTCTCTCAAAAGCTCCAATTCCGTCCAACAATGGTAAAAAGTGGGCTAAAACTTGCGGATATGGCTTTTTAAAGCGCACTGCCCAGGCCCCTAATATTTCCTCAGTGCGTTCACGTTCCAGAACCCGCGTTCGTGAAGCACAGACCAAAACCTTCTCTACACGCTCGCACTCACCACCACGCGTTCTTACAGAACCAACACCCAGCCCTCACACGCGCCTCACTCCCTATGCGATCGCACAGACCTCACACGCGATCGCATAGCACACGCTCCCATAGCCCACGCGATCGCAGCCTCCACAAACGCGGTCGCATAGAACAAAAAACAGGCTGCCTTAGACAAGCCTATGCGATTGCATTCACACATATACGATCGCATAGAAGGATAACAGAACTGAACACCAGCAGATTTTTCTACAATTCCCCCAAGTCCGAATTGGTCCGTTAACCTCTCGAAACACACCCGAGGCACTCGGGACCCCAACCAAACACGCCAACACATCCCATAACCTCATTAAAACTTAGTCGATCCTTCAAAACACCCAAAACAACGCCAAAACACCAAAATCATATCGGATTCAAGCCTATGAACTTTGAGATTTCTAAATTATGCCAAAGATGCCGAAACCATCCAAAACATGTCTGATTAACCTGAAATTTTGCACAAACATCCAAAATGACACTACGAACCTGTTCCAACTTCCGGAATCCCATTCCGACCCCGATAGCTAATTTTTCACTGCCGACCGAAAATCGCCAAAAACTCAATTTTGCCAATTCAAGTCTAATTCTACATCGGACATCAAAACCACATTCCGAACACACTCCTAAGTCCAAAATCACCTAACGAAGCAATCTGGGCCATAAAATCTACATTCCGAGGTCATTTACCAATAAGTCAACTCCCAGTTGACTTTTCCAACTATTAAGCCAATTAAAGAGACTAAGTGTCTCAGTTCTCACCACGACCACTCTGAACCCGGACCAACCGACCCAGCATAACATAAATAGGCTAAGAAACATATGATAAAGCATAAATAGGGAAAACGGGGCTAAAATTCTCAGAACGACCGGCCGGGTCGTTACCCTCCTACAATAAGAAAAAAGTTAAGAAGCAAGGAAGATTGTTTATGAATAGCCTTTTATAGTTCCAATGCGCGGAATAAAAAAAATCGTTATCTCCAATACCTGGATCTGCAAAAAAATATGCAGAAGTGTAGTATGAGTACACCACGGTCAGTACCCAGTAAGTGTCAAGACTAACCTCGGTGAAGTGGTGACGAGGTACAAGTCAAGACACCTACTAGACATAATAACATGTGCAGAATATCAATATAAAGATAACAATGGAAGCAAGAGAGTAGTAAATGGAAACAAGGAATTAAACAGGTTATAATATGGTAAAGTAATCAAAACGCGGTTAAAGTTAACAGTGAAACCAATTAAGGAAAACCAATGACAATCAATAATCAATCCGTTCTAACACAAGGTTCACAATAAAATCACCCCGAGGTACCATACTTCATAATCACAAGTCACGAGTCCCAAATCACAAATCATATATGCATGGCACCGCGTTCCCACATTATCAATCACAACCACACTGACAACTCACGTGCTAATATCTCAATCTACCTAGCATAGTCACAGGCTCACTGTCAAAATCAACCCGGCGTGGTCACAGCCTTAATATCATAATCCACCTGACGTGGTCACAGGATCAATATCATAGTCTGCCCAGCGTAGTCACAAGCTAACAGTCCAACTATATTGCAGATAAGGCAGTTATACAGAATACATGTGCATGATCAATGAATATCAAGTTTTATATTCCTAAACTGGTATTAATGACATGTCACGGTGTATGCATGTGCAAGTGTACTATCACAGGTCAAGTCAACATGTGAAATTAGAGACATCATGTGGCACATTGGAAACAACATAATAATTCACTTAATATGCACGACACACACAAGGAAGTCACACCACTATACGAATATCATCAATAACATGTCCCCAGGACATCACATATCATCCCTGACATACCCACCCTTATCTCTATGTTAACATTACCGTAATAGCTACTGGTATCGCTCCACCCAAATAATAAACATAATAGCCACCCGTATCTCTCTGCCCAGACAAAATATTAATAGCTACATGTATTGCTTTGCCCAGAAAATATATCAATAGCCACATGTATCTCTCGGCCAACAGAATATATGAATAGCCGCCCGTATCGCTCCGCCCACACAATATATCAATACCCACCCTTATCCCTCTGCCCAAATAACAATAGTGAAATGCTACTCTTAATCTCCAATAGAGAAAATCAATCCACATGAAAAACCCACGTGCCAAAATTACAACGGCACACATATCAATTCATACCACATGTGTCTGTAGGCTACAGTATTTCGAAACAACAATACCAATGCCACAACAGTTCATAACCCACGACTCAAAAACAATGTATACAAGAGTCTCAACAACAACACAATAAAATGTAAATAACTCAACAACGAAATATATTCGATAAAATAACAACCCGGCGTGGTCACAGCCTTAATATCATAATCCACCTGACGTGTTCACAGGATCAATATCATAGTCTGCCCAGCGTAGTCACAAGCTAACAGTCCAACTATATTGCAGATAAGGCAGTTATACAGAATACATGTGCATGATCAATGAATATCAAGTTTTATATTCCTAAGCTGGTATTAATGACATGTCACGGTGTATGCATGTGCAAGTGTACTATCACAGGTCAAGTCAACATGTGAAATCAGAGACATCATGTGGCACATTGGAAACAACATAATAATTCACTTAATATGCACGACACACACAAGGAAGTCACACCACTATACGAATATCATCAATAACATGCCCCCAGGACATCACATATCATCCCTGACATACCCACCCTTATCTCTATGTTAACATTACCGTAATAGCTACTGGTATCGCTCCGCCCAAATAATAAACATAATAGCCACCCGTATCTCTCTGCCCAGACAAAATATTAATAGCTACATGTATTGCTTTGCCCAAAAAATATATCAATAGCCACATGTATCTCTCGACCAACAGAATATATGAATAGCCGCCCGTATCGCTCCGCCCACACAATATATCAATACCCACCCTTATCCCTCTGCCCAAATAACAATAGTGAAATGCTACCCTTAATCTCCAATAGAGAAAATCAATCCACATGAAAAACCCACGTGCCAAAATTACAACGGCACACATATCAATTCATACCACATGTGTCTGTAGGCTACAGTATTTCGAAACAACAATACCAATGCCACAACAGTTCATAACCCACGACTCAAAAACAATGTATACAAGAGTCTCAACAACAACACAATAAAATGTAAATAACTCAACAACGAAATATATTCGATAAAATAACAACCCCAATTAAGACATGTTAATAGCTCTCAACAATTACAACGTCAATTAAATGCATAAGAACAAACTCTACAATGAAAGATAGAATACAACGTGTTATACCAACTTATACATAAGACATATGGGCCTCTAAGATCAAAATAACCACTCGTACATTGAACATAGGCCGACAAGGCCATACAACCTTTTACGTACATGACATTTGTCTACAAGACTCTAAGGATACATAATTATAATAAAAGTCATGATAGAGCCCCGCCATACCAAACAATACACATCTAAATCATACTGACCAAACGAGCAACTCTGAAGCAAATGGAGCGCACCAACATCTTCCACTGAGCTGATATCCTACTTGGAGGGCTCTCGACTTGTCTATCGGGAACTGCGGGCATGAACCCAGCGTCCCTAGGCAAAAGGGACGTCAGTACGAATAATGTACCAAGTATGTAAAGCACATAAAAGACATGGAAGAAATATAGAGTAAATAAGTCAACCTGTAAGTCTGGATAACTTTGTAAATCATGAAATAATTATAGTGCCATGAATATGCGTATGAATGTCATGCCGTGCATAGGTACCTGTTTCATAACATCATCAGGCCTCTGAGGGCATCCCATCATATCATCTCGGCCGCTGTGGGAAAAATCGTCAACGTATACCAGTTGATCAGGTGGTGGTGCGTATATAACACCATAACCTTTCCCATATCACATATACATATATATACGCGCATATAATGCCATATGGTCATGGGTCGATGTGCATGTATAAATGCATGAAATGCATATGAAATACGTTAATAAAATCTCTCGGTACGTTATAAGACCATTATGCCTTTGATTAATACCATGAAATAAACTTTACCAACTTACGTATTTTTGAGACCCATGAATAGATGATAGAATGATATGACACATGGGGAATCAACAATATATACACCCCTAGTATGTCTATGAATAGAACCCTTCGTTCCAATTTTAACTAAAATTGATCCTTTGTTGTGTGCTTGCACCTTTCTGCTGTAGTTCTTGTCTATTCTTGATCAAGTTTTTTTTTTAAGAAAATAATCTTCAAGGAATTCAGCTAACTGGTACATATTTAGTTATTAATACTCCTTCCATTTCTTATCAAATTCAAAGACCATCATATCTCACATGGAAAGTAAATACTAAATAACAGTTTCTTAAGTTGCATATTTTACTCGTTTCATTTGTATTATTTGGATCATGCCAAAAATAAAGAAGGGATATTCTTGACATACCTGAGTCAATTTCTCTTGACACTCCCTATAACACACGTTAATTGTGATACAACACGTGATAAAAAAATCGGAGTAGAAAAAATCTGTATGATATTCTTGAGAAAAATTACACCGTACTTCCTTAGAACCGCAAAATCTCATGTTTTGAATTGAATATTGAAGCAAATACATTGCCAAGATGGTAAGAAAACTTGGTTTAATTTTTATTAAAGACTTGCTGCCTCCCAAACATATGTACTTCACGTTTCCATTTAATGATAGAAGTGAGGTTATTTGCTTTGTCAAATTGAGTTGGCCCCATTTTGATGACTAATAACACCTAACATTCTAAATTTTTGCCACCTTTCAAGCCAATATTATGAGTCACTTAATGTGTTCAAGGGGCTGCCACGTCTCTTTTGTTTTAATTTTTATCCAAAGACACCAATTAATCCACCACTAATTATTAATTAACTAGGTAATGTCCTATTACCCAATAATTAACCAATTACCCATATAACTAAGAATTATTTCCACTTACTTAAAATATTCATCACTTTTAACATACCTTATACACCTTCCTATCAATGTCATGTGGTACCTTGTATGGCACTAGTCCATAAATACCGAGTATTTTAGCTCGGGCCGTATTTTATCCCAAAATGTCAAATTTCGATAAAATTCATTTTCTTCGATTCACTTACCCTTTCACCTTCACGGATTAACTTATCACTTATTTGAAATAGCATAATACTTATAATCCAAAAATAAATCTCATTCTCGAACCTGCGTTGATTAACTTACGATGAAAATTCAACGTACGAAAATGCGGGACGTAACATCTCATTTCCGATCTTATATCAATTTACTTAGGCGTACTTCCACGTACAAAAATATAGGGTGTAACATCATTCCCCTCTTTGGAACATTTGTCCTCGAATGTTGAATGATGAACTTATCATTCTTATAACCCATAGCTCTTGCGAATACTTTAGTATTCCTCTTGCCATCTAGGTGACTGTTCTATGAATAAATCTAAAGGTCGGGGCATCTCCCCCCCCCCCCCTATTTAGGCCTCTTTCTCACACTCCATGACTTATTATCGGAATCCTTTGAGTCTCGTAATTATTGTTACCTTCTATCATGCAGCCTGTATGACTCTGACCTTGTAAGTGCGCTTATGCGTCTCTTCTTTCCTTTTTCCTCCGATTTTTAGCCAATATATTATTTCATAGACCTGGTTATCCATTCGCATGACTTTACTGTATCTGCGTAGGTCATACTATACCATAAGTCTTACTTCGATTTATCGTTACTAAGGTCTACAACCAACTCTAGGTTACTCTCATTGCTTATCCTTAAGAGTGATGGTCTAATCTCATCTCATGTTTGAACTTTCATCCATCTATTGTTGATTCACCTTATGGTTGATCCATCATCTACCACCGATAACTTGATCTCTTATGTAACACCGCCGCTAGGGCTCCTGTCTCATCGAGGACATCCAGAGTAATTAGATTGATCCACCAATGGGTGATACTATACTTTCATAACCGTACTTTATAGCATCCCAAGAACTTATCTATTCTTGTCACCTTTTCACTCAAATTTTCTTATCCTTACTCCTGTCTTCCTAAAACCTTGTCGCTCTACCATACTTTAGCTTGTGACCTACATATATCTATTCATACTTGTTCGCAACCTTCCTTCAACTTGCTTGCACCATAGATTTCCTTATGTTATTCTGGAACATCAAACGAGACATCACATCATCTCTAACTCTTCTTTTAATTTCTAATTAGACCTTTCGATACTTAAAAACCATATGCTGGAAGGTATTCCACTGACGACGCGTCTATCATTTCTAGATACTGGATCCCCGCGCTTCTAGCCTTTTATCTGCAATATGGACTATTCAAAACCTTCTGCATTTGAGTATCTCATACGTTTTTCACCTTTACCTTTATTACCTTAAAATCTCGCATCGTATCTTTTATCCCTTTCATGATCTCCCTTCCACATAGGTATAATTCACGTTCATAACTTGAAGTTGTATCATAATACTTGCACCTCTGGGGCATACACAATTCGGTGGGAGCTTCATACTGGCTTCTTATGAGGATGGTACTTCTTCTAATTGGATTTATCATAAAGACGTTATAGAATATAGCTATTGTACTATCTCTCTTGTACCTCTGATATTAAGAGAGATTCTGCCATGTTCTTAATCATGAAGTCTATATTTTTCTGGGTCCAACAATCAGACTCATGATTCACTTCGTTGAGGTAACTTTTTAGTTTCCTCCTTATCCTGATCGGCCTTTATGTCGGCTTGAATTATCTCCCGCTCTGGGGTTCATGGTATTAGTTATTCTGTTTAGCCGTTCATGGGCGCTGAGGAATAATCATGATACAATCCATTAACAATTTAATACTTCGTTTATGACTTGGGCTTAATTCTTTCTTTTAACGTATAATAGAATCTTCTATGGATGTATATGTCGCATGTATAAAATTCTGAACCCTTAATTGCGTTCATAACGTAATCCACTCTGGATCATTGATCGAATAACTTTTTTTCGTTCCACCTTAGCTTCTTTTTTTTGTAAGCTATTACTTTTCCTGGTCTTTCTTCCCCCCTGTTGTGTCCATACTTAGCTTATCTTAGTGCCCACACATGCTAGAGTTTTCGTGGAACTCATATGATCTCGAATATTACTTTTAATTTTACTTCCCTTTCATTAGCCACGGTGGGTGCCACTTTCCTTTGGAGTGCTTACAATGTTGTTGTGACACTGCTATTACATGACCATTTCCTCTTTAGTTCGTTGTGCTTAGGTTGACGCCTTCTTCCTTATTTCCTCAGCTAGTCTTTCGTTGTAGTACTTGGGAGAACCCTTGACTCTCGTAAAGTTGTGAGCTTATTATGGACCTTTTGATGTCCTTCCTTGCCTATAATCATTCGTAGTTGCTTACCTCTATGCCCTTGTGATTTTAGGGTTGCTTCTGAATTGATATTTTGACTGCCTTCCTAGTGGCACCTTCTTTTATCCCCGTAACACTCATACGGTACCTTTAACTACCCCGAATCCTATTTGAATATATCTCAAGTATTATAATGACATTACTGCGAGGCTGAATTCTCCATGTTGGGGTTTACTACATTTGTCTTGCATGATCTGTTGATCTGTCTGTAACTTCTTATCTAGTCATGACTAGGCTCTTCCTGAATCAACTACTAACTACCCGTCGGCCCATTCTCATATCCATATTCCACGTAATCTTTCTTGGGTTATTTCCTTGTCTTAACTTACCTCATGTACTAGCTCCTTATCTATCAATACCATCTCGGGCAGAAACCCTTACTTCCCTTTTTTTTTACGTCGTGCTTACATAATGTTCTGGAATCATGGCATACCTACAAGGAAATCGAAGGGGATCACTTTAAGGTAAAGTTTTGAACTTCATAACTCGTTTATATGTCGTTTTCTAAGTAATTAAACCATAATTTGCTGGAATTAAACCAAAAATTGGAGAAGAAGGGTGCATGGGAATTTGATTTTTCTTTTGAGGATTTGAGTGGGCAACTGTGGTCCGATTTTAATGTACTTGGTATTTATAGAATCATGGGAGGTCGAGGATTCTAATGATGCAAATTTTATCAAATTCCGAGACGTGGGCTCGGGGCTCGGGTTTGGCCGAATTTCGAGATTCTTGTATAATTTGATAGTTTTCGATTGGGTTGTGGTCTTTTGATATATATTGATGATGTTAAACTGGTTTTGGCTAGATTCGGAGCAATTGGGAGCCAATTTGAGGGGCAATAGCATAGCGGACTATTGTTGTGGCCCGATGGAGGTAAGTAATGGTTATAAATCTTGTCCTGGGGGTATGGAACCCCGGACTACATAATTCTCACTGATTTTAGAATGGCGCACATGTCGGATGATGAGTATGTGGCGCGTACTAATTTTTGGATTGGACTAGGTCCTCTCCGCGGCAACTAATGAGTTGCATATTTTAGTCAAAACCTTATGATTATGTTCTAAAGATTTGTTGAAATATTTGGGCTATAAGCCGTGTTTGGGGCCTTGTGCCGATCTGTTTAGACCCCTTGGGGGCTTTTTACTGTTGTTTTCCTCACTATGTATTGATGATTTCACTCAGCCAAATTGTTCTTACTATTTTCGAAACTCATCCTGATTTACACTACTTTGAGATTTAAAATGATATTTTGGGTCGAGTACCCTATTTTACTGATTCGCCCGAGGGGCCTTTTGAGTGGTTTTGCTGAGTGATGGTGAGGTGCTGAGTGATATTAGCGCTTGGGCTGAAGGAGCCCCTCCGAAGTCTGTACACACCCTCAGTGAGCGCACCGAGTGCCGAGTGCCGAGTGACGAGCGATTGGGAGGCATGAGTGACTGTGAGGTGCTGAGTGATCGTGAGGTGCTGAGTGACTGTGAGGCGTGACCGAGGGGCTGATTATGATACATGTTTTTCCCGAGGGGCTACTTATGATTTTACAACTTTCATTCTGAACTTATGAAATATGTTTTTCCCGAGGGGCCTCTATATGATTCATTTCATTTCATACTAAATCTTTCGATTTGAAGTTGTTAAAATTATGCTTCTTCAAAGGGATTTTCTGAAGTTGGTTTTAAGGCATGATGATTTCGTATATCTATGTTTACACTATTGAAAAGTAAGGCTGTGTATATTGTGATTTGATGGCATTGATTTTATGTGTTTCTTGCTGCTCAGACCTGATTTATTTTCATTACTACTCAGCTAGTGTACTCACATTACTCCCTGCACCTTGTGTGCAGATACAGGTGTTAGGGCAGGGTGAGCTGTCTATCTGTTCCAGAGATTCTCAGAGGTTTGCGAGGTAGCTGCATGCGTCCGCAGTCCTGCTCCCTCTCCTGCTTACTATCATAGACTTTATTTTTCGGTGTGTTGTATATTTTATATAGATACTCATGACCAGTGAATTCGGGTTCTCGGGGGTTGTATTTAATGCTCAGTATAGCTTTAACTGTTTTATAAATGTTTAAAAGAAACCTTTATGGGTTATCAGTATAGTAAAGATATAAATGGAAGCTTATTATGATTTAAGTGTAGTTTTGGCTGGCCTAATTCCACGATATGCGCCATCACGGCTGGCCTAGATTTGGGGTCGTGAGTTTGGTATCAGAGCGCTAGGTTACATAGGATTCATCGGTCATGAGCAGGCTTAGTACAGTCTTGAGGATAAGTACGGAGACGTCTGTACTTATCTTCGAGAGGCTGCGGAACCCTTAAGAAAATCTCACATTTTTAAAAAAAAATTCTTGTCGTGCGAATCCATTGCATTCAGCCAAGAGCGTAACTCTTGAATTCCTTCCATGTATTCAAGGGCGTATGAGAGCGCCTGGTATCAACTGTGCATCGATGGCTTGTGGCTTCCATGGATGAGATGTGATTTTGGCATATTGGTAATGGGCCAATCTGGAGGACTTGAGGCCGGATTCATTATGTGGCTTGATTGTTGAGATTTTCATTGTGTGGGCACATGTAATTGGGGACTTGTATGTCCGTTTGTGTTCTTATTAATGAGAATTGGTGACTAAATGCCTATGCGGTGGGTGTGATTTGATGGTTATATATGTTCAGACTGTGATTTGTGACAAAAAGGTTTGCTGGAAATGTGGCAAGGTTTATTGAGTGTTTGATTTCTGTCTCGATTTGGTATATGGACTTGAGTTGTGAGTATGTTGGAAGACCTCTCATGTTGTGTAGTTTTGGAGTGAAGCGGATTTCTCTGTTGGGTTATGAGTTCCTGGTATGTCTTTTGAGCTGATCGTTTGCCCCAGTAATGTTCAAGTATTTGATTGACGGTGTATGGCATCCGTATTAGCACTCCTTGTTATTGTATTCATTGATGGCGTCCTGGCATATTCGCGTAGCCAGGAGTAGCATACTCAATATCTAAGGATGGAATTATAAGGACTCAGGGAGGAAAGGCTTTATGCCAATTCTCCGAGTGTGAATTTTGGCTCGGTTCAGTAGCATTCTTGGGATACGTGGTGTCCAGTAAGGGTATCCATGTGGTCATACATGTATGGGTAGAGCTTGCAGAAGCTCGAGATTTCTGTGACCACCGCTCCAATGTTAGTTGTGCCATCAGCTTCAGGTTTTTACCGTGTATTTTGGTGCCTCGAGGGTAAGCGTTGGTTGTGTTCATATGCAGGAAGGTGTAGTGATTGTGTGATAGTTCTGGTCTTCAGAAGTGTATGGAGAGATAGTAGTTGAGGCTAAGCGGGCAGGGGTATCTCCTGTGGGATTGTCCCAGGGAGCGTGGTCCCTATGTAGTTCTGTAATAAGTCCTCTTCTACCAGTAAGACAATATATGTTGTAATTTGAGTTTAGATCGCTTGTGGGAGTTGGCATGACCATCACAATGGTGGATGCGAAATTGGCAATTGATTTGAGTGTTAGATGGTTTGGTTCATATAAGCTTATGGAGGATTTAGTTGAATCCCACCACAGCATGGTGGGAGTTATAATGTGTGGGCATAGTCTTGTTTGTCTTGATCCTTGGCTTTGAGCCAAGTGGGGGAGTTCGTTATTGATAAGTTGATTACATGAATATGTGTGGTATTGGTTTCAGTTCGAGGTATATTGGTAAATCAGTTATGACCTGGAGGTGTGGGGTCTGGGAATGTCACGAGTAAGGGAAGTTTCTTCGATATAGGTTGTGATGTACTTTTTTGGGTAATTGGGTACTATTGAATGATTTAGTGGAAATTGAAAAAGGTGTAGTGTGTGCAGTTTATGAATTTGCTCGTGGCTTCAAGTGAGTGGATTACTTTCCTAGTATGTTAGTGTGCAAATGGGTCAGGTCGATTCTGTCTAATTGGACAGTGTGATTGAGATTTACGTTAGAGGATGTCAAGACTTGTGGTATTCTACATCATCACGGATTCTGCATATCGGTATCGGGAAGGTGAAGGTAATGGCTTTATATTCGCAGGAAGTCTCTTCAGGGTAAGTTTTTCTAATGTGGTGCATTTGGGGATAATTGAGGGAGTATTCAGTCGCTTATGAGCCTTAGACGGTATGTTTTTGTGCTTGGGTCCTGTGTGGTGAGTCTGGGTTGCAAATTTGTGGTATTACGGCAAGAAGAAGTATTGATTTGAAGGTAAGTCAGAAGAAACTTGGGTAAATAGGGCAACTTGGTAGTAGGTCGGATCGACATGGTAAGGGATACAATTAATTCTTGGGTGTTCATGAGGTGACGAGTTTTTGGGTGTTTCTTAGCAATGCTCTTGGATTTTTTGTGGCCTGCGTATTTTGGTTGAGTTAGAAGAATTCAGTCGTGATGGTTTGGTGTTGCGCAAATGGGATTTTGGATAGTTCCGGATGGTTTCTACCGTGGTTAAGGGTGCATATTTTCTTATGACGTGTAGTGGATTTGTTTCTAAATGGGATCCAATGGGAGTTCTTGGCTAGTTGGGTACGTAGTTGCTTATGGCTCAGAAGGGACCATGGAGTTACCGTATATTCCTAGGTTGGCATAGCTTGTGCGGTATGTTGGGTAGAGTCGAGATTTGCATATGTGAGGTCACGGTTCGGTTCTAGAAGGAAGGTCATAAATTCTTAGGCAGCATGGGCAATTTCAGATGACTAGGTAGATGATATCACTAATTGGTGCGACTTGATGAAGGTATATATTTCAGAAAGAGCAATGTGTTTGAATTAAGGGTACTTCATGGTATTGCGACGCCCTATTGTTGGATCGACTGTTGATATTCAAGGTTGCTTGGTAAACGGAAAAACTATAGGGGTATCCCTCGTGGATTTAGTGAGTATTTGGGATTGTGTTATGTATTCGAGCGGTGGAGTTGTGATCAGATATGGTAATCCATACGTTTCATGGACTTCGAGACTGAGAGTTCTCATAAACAGGATATTTGTGGAAGTGAACTGAGAAGATGCGAGCTGAGCTAGTCGGATGTTAGTATGTACCATGATTCTGTCATTATGAACTTTTCGGTAAGTTGTCTATCTGTTGTGGGTGATCAGAGTTAATTTAGGGTCACTGATAGGCTAATATGGGTGCGTGTTCTGCACCGGGTCGGAATTGTTGGCTCCGAATTTCTATTATTGAGAAATGTACCATTCGATTGTGATTGATTTGTTCATGTTCTGGAGTGATCTATGATTTACCCTTCGGTGTTGCGAGGAGTGGTGATTATCTATATGCACATATCGTGCATTTCTAATTAGGCTTTATATCTATATTTGAGTAAGGTAAGTAATTGGGTGTTGCAGGATTGAGACGTGTTGGTTATATACCTTCTGTTTTAGGTGGCATGGTATCGTCCAGTTTCCCCCGCGGTTATGGCAATGCACTTTGAGTACTTGATGTCGAATTTTGAATAGTTATTGATTTTGGGCAAGGTGTCTTGAAGTATTTCAACTAGTCCGGCATTGGATGAGATCGCGTAGTGTAGCGGAGTCATGTAGGGGCATGACCTTTGGTATTAGATACATGTATTTTTGATTTTTACGGTGTGTCCCAGGCTGTTAGTATGACATGGTGACGGTAATTGTTAATGGAAGGATAGTCCTCTCGTGTGGATCTTTTATATAATTTGGTTGCATTAGGATGTAGTTGTTAAGTGCACGAGTTGCTAAGGTTTTGGCTTCGAATTGTATCGATGTGTCATGTCTTCAGGGTGGTTGTGATGGATGAGAAGAGGTCATTGGTCCTAGAATGAACGTTTTCAGAATTTTCTACAACATAGTTGAAAGGATAAATATCGGGAGTCGGCTTAGAAATTGCTATAATTCCTGTTCGGGAAGGGGGAGTTTCATGTCTGACTGATCGAACGAATGGTTGTTAGTTCTACGTGCTTCTTTCATCATCAGCAGTATATGGAAGTGTTAGAGCGATGCATTTCTTGATAAGGAGTTATGTACCGGTATGGGGTTGTTCTGAGTAGTTATTGTGGTTAAGAGTTATTACTATGAGTGTTTGAGTCACGTGGTGTATTATGTGATTTCATCATGGGTGCGTATATGGCTTGATTCAGCATGTTCAGACTTGTTCAGTCTATAGTTATGGAAATTTTGATCTTGTATATTATTTCAGAAGTGGGAATTTGGTTCTAATGTTTATGGGCCACGATTTGGATTTTGAAATTTCAACGGTATTGTGCTATTGGACCTATATGGGATAGGGTGACGTGTCACCCCCGGGTATGTGCATGGTAAGCTACGTAACAGTTTGACAGCGTTGGAGAACAACTCTTGGCACGTTCGAGGACGAACGTATGCTTAAGTGGGGGAGGATGTAACGACTCGGCCGGTCGTTCCGAGGGTTTAGCCCTGTTTCTCCCGTTTCTGCTTCATTTTATGTGGTTCAGCTTCATTTATGTGTGTTGGGTTGGTTGGTTCGGGTTCAGAGTGGTCATGATGAGAATTGAGGCATTTGGTCTCTCAAGGTAGCCTAATAGTTGAGAAAGTCAACTGAGAGTTGACCTATTGGTGAACGACCTCGGAATGCAGATTTTATGACTCGGATAGCTTCGTTATGTGATTTGGGACTTAGGAGTGTGTTCGGAGTGAAGTTTTGATTCCGGTGTAGATAGGCTTGAATTGGCGAAAGTTAGTGTGAGCATATGATTTTTACTCGTCATATCGTCCTATAAAAAATCCCAATAAATCAATTGATT
>ML328609.1:0-16800 GCA_005239505.1 Nicotiana paniculata
GGTTTGTCCTAAACTTATAAATAGACCCCAAAAACACAACTTAGAGAGATTGGAGGAGAGGAATCCATTGAAGAGAAACAAAACATCGATTTGTACAGATTTTCTTCATTACTTTGTAGTTTAAATATGCAAGTTATTTTAGATTTTATTCTTATGAACTTGTTTAGATAACTTCTTTAATATAGGGTTTTGGTAGAACCCGTTGGGGGATGAACTTATTTTGTTATTAATATAGTTCTGATTGGTTGATTAATCCCTATTTGTTCAACTACGTTCTTGTTGTAGTTAATTGAATGTCCATCTATTAGCTGTGCCTATTTATTATGTATCTACTTGAGAGAGAGTGCATATTTAGGTAGTTGTTTGAACAACATCACTCCCAGAGTATAGACAAAAGTCATAACCGAGGGTTTAGAGGTTGGAATAGAGATAACGATACCTCGGGTGCAATATAAAGTGAACTGTAATGCAATCTAGCTAGCGTAACTTGAGAGAGTGCGTCTAGTAAATTATCATAATTANAGAAACCATAACCTTATATCTTTATTACAATTGTTTACACCTTAGCGTATTTAATATTTAGTTTTAATCTTTAGTTTTAGTAATTTAAATAACATCAAGTGACAATTGAGTATTCTAACAGCTTGCTTGATACGTAAATTCCCTGTGGGATCGACTCTGGGCATAATACCCTGGATTATATTTGTAACGCCCGCTTAGTCTTTTATTAGACATAGTTGAGCGTGATCATGCCCCTTCGAGGAGAAGAAGGCCCGAGGGAGGACAATAATTGAAAAAGATCCTCTATAAATGAGGACATTCTCGATGAGGCTGGGCCTTCTCAGAGGCATAAGGAAGATGCCGCTGCTGAGGAGAGTTTTATATATGTTGGTCATTCTGCGGACGTCGGCTCTCCTTGTAAGGATGATTCTACGGCTTGAGTTGGGGGGCCCTTCCGAGGTTGCCGATCCTGTCAGGCCGGAGACCTTTAATTTTGAATAAGAGGCTCCCCGAGAGAGAAGGTGCAAGAGTCCTCCACCATCGTCTGCTTCTGCCCTCGAAGGTACTTCGAGTGATGCTCGGGACCGGGGGCCACCCGGACCAATTGAGGTTTCGAGTGGGCATACCCTTATTGAGAGCGGTTCATCTGGGGCCGACGGGGCCACGCCGGTAGATGCATGTTCAGCTTTTAAGCAGGCCCAACGGCTCTATTTCGAGGTTAGTTCTGATCGGACTTGATGGATTTTTAAATATGAATCTTCACTCTTTGAACTGAAGTTTCTCTTTTGTAGGTTTTTTACAAACTCAAGTCCGAGCTGCTTCAATGTGAGGTTCGGTTGCGGGAAGTTTTGGGTAAGAAAAAATCTCTCAAGCTTCTTTGAAATGATAAGACAAAAGAGTTGATACATACTCGGGTGGAGATGAATCGTATCCGGATTTGTGAAGGCAAACTCGAGCGTCAGGTAACCCTTACCCTGAAGGGGTACGTGCTTCCTTTCTCGCTTTTGGGAACTAACGCTTTGGTGCTTCAGTTTCAGGAAAAAACATAAGCGTTGGAGAGCCTTTGGGGCGAGGTCGGGCAAGTTAGGTCCGAATGCCAAGCGTTGAAAGCGCAGATAGGTGTACATGTTGCGGCCCAAAGGAATTCTTTGGCCAAGGCTGCTGCCCTAGAGATACAACTTCGCAATGCTCGAGAAGATAACTCAATTCAGTTGAGCAGGATTTCCAAGCTCGAGGTTGATATTCTAAATATGAAGGCCGAGGTCGTGGACGCTCGGGCCGAAGCTGGGGTAGTTCGAGCGAAGGTCGATAAAAAGGTGGTCGTTTACTTGAAAGATGCTGCCAATGCTCGGGATGAGATGAGAGGGGCTTTCGACAGAGAGAGGAGGGGAAATGAGTATGCACGATGCAAGTACTAGGGGGAGACCCTCGAGGAGATACATGCTAGGGGCTTTGACCTCTCAGAAGAGATAAAGCAGGCCGAGGCGGACGAGATCGACGCCAGGTTTTTTCTTTCTTCTTGAGCTGATGCTGATATTTGCAGGCTGCCGTGGGAACTGGTCTGAGGGGTCTCTGAGGGAGCAGGTCCCGAGAGTAAACTAGATTTTCTGCTTTGTTGTTTTCCTAAAACTCCTGTGGGAGTGTTGTAAATATGTATGTGTAACACTTACACATATATGAAAGATTCTTTGGTTTGATTTGCTTGTTGATAGTTAGCCCGATGAATTTGGACTTTGAAATGAAACCATTGGGGTTATAAATTGGCCCTGAGGCTTTTTAAAATGGCGACTCGGGCTCTTATGATTTAGGTAGGTATGACCTTCGGTGTAGCTGGCGACTTGGTCCCTTACGCAGTTGGCCCTGAGGCGCTTTAGTTAACCGTATCAGGCTTAGTCTCCGAGTTGAGTTTCAACTCGAGCTCAATGGCCCTCAGGTTTTTAAATCTTCCCTGAGGCGCTTTGGGTCGGTATGACCTGTAGCTGGCGACTTGGGCTTTTACGCGTACGACTTTTAATGTAGCGGGAGACTTGGGCTCTTACGCTTTTTTGGCCCTGAGGCGCTTTATTTAACCGTATTGGGCTTAGTCTCCGGGTCGGGTTTCAACTCGAGCTCAACGGCTCTCAGGTTTTTAAATTGGCCCTGAGGCGCTTTGGGTCGGTATGACTTGTAGTTGGCGACTTGGGCTCTTACGCATAAGGTCGATACGATTAGCTGGCGACTTGGACTCTTACGCTTTAGGTCGGTACAAACTTTGATGTTGCTGGAAACTTGGGCTCTTACCCTTTAGGTTGGTACAACCTTTAATGTAGTTGGCGACTTGGGCTCTTACGCTTTAGGTTTATACAACCTTTAACCGTTTCTTTTCGAAGTTTTTCGAAGTAATTGGAGGCTTGTGATTTTATGGAAACAGTCGGACGTCTCCAAGTTGCGTTAGTTCGGCCGGAGCTTTATGACAGTGGTCCTTGTGTTTGGCTGTAGCCTTCTAGTCCCCGAGTGAGATAGCCATGGCGTATATATCGAGGGTATGCCTTTTGGGTCTTACAAGTTATATATATAGCCTTGGATTTGATATGGAGTTTATGCCTGTTTTAAGGTCTTGAAAATTTGTACATTCCTTGCTTGAGATCTTACAATTTTGATGTTGCCTCATGGAGGGCTTACGAGTTTGAAGCTGACGGCCCTGAGGTCTTACGACTATGAGTCGATTTTCGAGGTCAACCCTTGAGTTAGATTGATATTTCCCCATGGAGGGCTTATGTTGTTCATATTGACTCGCGGAGGGCTTATGAGTTCTAAGTTTCCGGCCATGAGGTCTTACGGCTTCGAGTTAGATAGCTTGATGAGCCGTTAGTCGGGGCAATCCCCGAGTCGGAATTGATGTTGCCTCGACGGGGGCTTATGAGCTCGAAGTTACCTGCCTTGAGGTCTTACAACTTCGAGTTTGATAACCTGATGAGTCGACTATCGGGGGCAGTCCCCAAGTCGGAATTGATATTGCCTCGAGGAGGGCTTATGAGCTCGAAGTTACCTGCCCTGAGGTCTTACGTCTTCGAATTTGATAACCTGATGAACCTACTGTAGGGGGTAGTCCCCGAGTCAAAATTGATGTTGCCTCGAGGAGGGCTTATGAGCTCGAAGTTTCCGTCCCTGAGGTATTATAGCTTCGAGTTTTTGGCGACTCGGTGGAGTGACTGTCGAGGACAGTTCCTGAGTGCTTGATAAATTTTTGGCCCTGGGTTGTCTCTTGTGAAAATGGAAAACTTCTTCGATGTGCAAAATGTTTTGATGATAGAAGGTACTTCTCTGATTACTTGGTACAAATATACACGTTTTTACCATCGAGGGTTCGATTATTCTATGCGGACACGGTTCATTCGACCGTTTGGTCTGATACATCATTCTCCTGTCGAGACCCTTTTGGCATATTTCAGTGATCTCTTGGGGGGATGCCCCTCAGTATTCGAGGTTAATCGAAGAGAAGCCTTGAATACTTTGTGAATTCTCCTTAGGTAGCATATGGATGTTGCCTGGTTAAAAACCTCGCCGGTAAAACCCTTTTGGGATAAAATCTGATGTGAGGGAAAAAGAGTGCAACCACATGCTTTAAAACCTAAGGCCTTCGAGCTGGGGGTTCTTCGACTCCTTTCAATCGAATACCTGTACGCAGGTTAGCGTAAAGTGTGAAAGAAAAAGGGATAGGGTTGTACCTTAGATGCGATGGCGCTCGAGCCTTGATATGCTTTGGTTATCAGTTATGAGGACGCGACACAATCCTTTATTTGTTCCTACGAGGATGTAGTTTGTGATTGTTACTTGGCTGTTTGCTTGTTTTTTGGCTCCTTCGATGTAGAAGGTGTTAGTGCCACATCGTGCACTACAAACATTTCTTTTGATGTGTGCTGCTCTCTGTATCTATCTTTACTCCATCCTTCGTAGGGAAATTCATCATTTGATGAAGGGTTGACGGCACCGCCTTCATATTGTGGATCCATGGCCTTCCAAGCAATGCGTTGTACCTCATGTCACCTTCGATGACATGAAACTTGGTATCCTGAATTGTCTTTTCGTTGTTTCGCTTGCCATGTTGAACCCATTGAGGACTTGAGAGGCGGGTATGATCTGGTCGAGAAATCCGAGTTGCTCTACCACCCTCAACCGAATTATGTTGGCCGAGCTACCTGGATCCATGAGCACACGTTTAATTTGAAATTTATTGAAAAGAAAAGAAATTACCAGTGCGTCATTGTGAGGTTGAGATAAGGTCTCGATGTCCTCTTCGCTGGATGAAAGGACATCTTCAGGTATGTGGCTCCGAGTTCGCTTTTCCCTGGTGATGGATACTTTCGTTTGCTTAAAAATGGGTCCCTGAGGGACGTCGAATCCACCAATAATCATGTGGATGACATGTCGTGGTTCTTCTGTTTCATTTTTCTTGTTTGCCACTCTTTCCCGAAATTGATTTTTAGCTCGATCGCTGAGGAATTCTCGAAGGTACCCTTTGCTGATTAGTCAGGCCACCTCTTCTCGAAGCTGTCTGCAATCTTCGGTCCTATGACCATGGGTATCGTGATATTCACATATCAAGTTGGGGTTCCTTTGTGAAGGGTTTGATAGGACGGGTCTCGGCCACCTGGTGTCTCTAATCTTGCTAATGGCCGATACGATGTCCGAAACATCGATGTTAAAGTTGTACTCAAATAGTCGGGGTGCCTCTATCGGCCTTGCGTGCCCGTCGAACCCTGCTTTGCTTACGAGTCCCCGAGGATTCTTCCCTCGGTCCATCCTTTGGTCATTTCGAGGTACGTTGCGTCTAGCGATATTTCTCCGCTTTTCCACGTATGGTTGATACCTTTCTTTGTTTAGCCTTGGCTCTCTTTCCGGAAGCCTCAATTCCTTTGCTAGGACTCTAATAGGATACACCGAGCCTGAGGGGGCTTCCAATTGGTTGTCCTCGACCCTGATCTTTGACTGGTACCTATTGTGCATATCTGCCCAAACTATGGCAGGGTACTCGATCAAATTCTGCTTCAGTTGTTTCGATGCTATTGAGCTTTGCTCATTCAAGACCTGAGTGAAGGCTTGTACCGTCCATCGTCGGAGACCGGTGGTAATTCCATTTGTTCCAATTGAAATCGGGACACTAACTCCTTTAACATCTCATTTTCCCTTTGCTTGATTTTGAAAACATCAGACTTTCTTGTAGCGACCTTGATGGCACCAGCATGTGCTTTCACAAAGGAGTCCTCCATCATGGCGAATAAATCTATCGAGTTCGGGGGCAGGTTATGATACCACATCATGGCCCCTTTGGATAATGTTTCTCCAAATTTTTTCAATAGAACAGATTCAATCTCTTCGTCTATCAGGTCGTTCCCTTTCACGGCACAAGTGTAGGCAGTAATGTGCTCATTGGGGTTCGAAATTCCGTTGTACTTCGGGAGATCGGGCATTCTGAATTTCTTCGGGATAGGCATCGGAGCTGCGCTTGACGGGAATGGCTTTTGCACGAACTTTTTTGAATCTACACCCTTCAGGATCGAGGGTGCACCTGGGAGCTGATCTACCCTCGAGTTGTAGGTCTCCATTTTTTTGTCGTTAGCTTCTATCTTCTTTTCGCCTGATTCAATCCTTTTTGCGAGGTCTTCGAGCATTTTCATAATGGCGGGATCGGCTGCTGACCCATTATTGCTCGATCTTTCCGGTGCCTGTTTGACTCGAGGAGCCATTTCTGGTAGTGCTGTGCTCGGGGTTCTCTGATGGCTTTGTAGCTGAGAAATAGCCACCTGTTGTGCCTGCAACATTTCAATAATAACATGAAGGCTAACTTCCCTTTCCCTTTGAGCAGGGGTTACCTGTGCTTCACGTTGGTCTCCTTCATGAACGCTTCCGTCTGTATGAGAGCTCACATCGACATGTTGGGCATTGCGTGAGCCTTCATTGACAGGAATCTGCACTAGTGCCCCTTTAGGGTTTTGCGGTGGCACACCGGCACCTGAGGCAGCTGCGCCATTCTCTATGTGGTCCTCGGGACCGTTGTTTTCATGTGCGTTTACTAAGTTAGACATTTTCTGACCTGAAATTGAAGATTCTCGGGCAAGAAAAAGTGTGAAGAATAACTTGTGTTTTTAGAAAACCAACACTAAAACAATCACTATTATTTTTATCCCCACGGTGGGCGCCATACTGTTTACCTTGAAAATGATAATTACAATTATATTTGATTATGTGGTTCTAAAAATACTTGATCTGTTTTAATACTGATTTCTTAGGTAGTAGATGCTGAATATGAAGTGAGAAAAATGAAATAAGAGCGAAAGGAACGAAACTATGCAAACCGGGTAATAGAGAGACCAACCTCGAGGATGGTCGGAGAGGCCTCGGGGTCGAGCTTTAGAAGCTTGACTAGGGGCTATTGATAACAATATAACAATTTTGAAGGCCTTAAGAATGGCTTGAAGGATAATTCAAGAACACGATAAATGAGAAGCAATAAATTAATGGAGCAATTGTAGAGAATGTTTTAGTTAGAGAGCAGAGGATGTTCTTGTTCTTGTATTGAATATCATATGTGTTACAAAGTGACAAGGGTCTCCTTTATATATGAAGGAGAATCCCAACATAGTACATGCGTAATTAATATAAAGAGATATGACTGGTACATCCATTTAATGCTACGGTACGAGCTTGTCCTATTTTGTGTACTTTGTCAGCTTTAAACACGTGCTCCTGGGGAATTTTTCGCCTTTCCATATTGGCCTTCGATATGTACTGCCTCGAGGTCGAGGACCTTCGATATGTATTGCCTCGAGGTCGAGGATCTTCGATATGTCCCTTGATACCAAAACTCGGGCCTTCGAGCTTTCATTCTCATCGAAATGGTCGTGAAATCGGGCTCTCCGATTTTAACCGTATACAGTTGTGTCGATGGCGTTTTGACCGAGGTGAGAGTTCATTATTTGAGACTTTGAGTTTTATCTGGTCAGATTTGAGGCTTGAGGGTAGTTTAAGAGAATAAAGACTAAGTTGCTGGAGGTTTTGAGTGTTAAAAAAAACTTATACTTGTAGAAACAATAACCCCATTCTTCAAAGTTTAGGGGCAAATTACTATTTAGCATAGTTCAATGATGAACTTTATCCTTATATCATTGTTGAAAAAGTCCACACAAAGGGAAAACACTTTCATTAGTTTGTTGAGTGAGAAGCAAATGGTGAAAAAAAGAAAATTGAATTCAAATTTGGAGCACATGACATAAGCCAAAGATCCTGATCCGAAAATGAATCTAAGAACTAGATTATGATTAAACCGGATACTCCTCTTAGTAAATTTTTTTTTCTTAAAATTAGAATCAAGAGAAAATACTAGAACCGATATAAAAGGGTAAATCTAGCCTCTTCGATAACGCGAAAGGTGATATGACAACAAATAATAATGAAGGGCAAATTTGGACAATTTCCTAAAGTTTAAGGGCAGATACGACCATGTAATGTAGGAAGATTAAAGAAAATGAAAAACAAAAGCAGAGCGTAAAGAAGGAAAAAAATCAGGCCAGAAAAAAGTAGAAGGAAAAATCAGGCAGGAGAGAGAGAGAGAGAGAGAGAGAAGAAGCAGCAAAAATTTATTGGGAAAAGACAGACTTTTGGAATTTGAAGAGAGAGGGGAGGGTGATCAATTTGCGTGCCGGAGAAAATGGAGGTAATAGAGGTAGAAGACAGTGGTGGGTACAGTCTAAAACCAAATCGTTTAGCGAGCGAAGACATACTGTTCTGCATAGATGTGGACAGTGAATCACTCGTGGAAATGAAAGTTTCAACTACAGCGGGTGGGCGACCCTATACGAGGTTGGACGCTATGAAGCAAGCCATCATTCTCTTCATCAATGCCAAACTCACTATCAACCCTGATCATCGCTTTGCTTTTGCTGGTCTTGCCAAATCCGCTTTCCTGGTGCTTCCCTAATTTCCTTTCCAAATTCACTATCTCCCTCTTTATTATTCCTGCTTGATAATTGGAATGAAACGGGTCCAAACTAGTCCAGGATTGAGGTTAGTTTTTGTTGTTCTTTCGTGTTTAAGTATTTGGGTACTTAAGAAATTTTGGTTCGAATACTTGGAGAGGAGACTTTTATTAGTTACTGGAACTTTTGGGTATCATTTTTCCTTTTTATTTTGGGGGGGGGGGGGGGGNTTAAACATCTATACCATGTTAACTGCGGATGTGTGTGTATGGTTCTTGAGCTTGTGAATAGATACAATGTGCCTGAAACGGAATAATAGGCATCTCTTTTCATGAAAACTAGAAACTATTTGTGTGCATTTGAGAGGACTTTGAAGGAAAGAAGAATTGCCCCAACTCTATAGTTAGTGGTGGAAAAATTAAGAGACACAAATGCTGCAAAAACCATTTATTTTAGCTTGAATTTTGAATTTGCTTTCCTTATATATGGTGATAGTATGAAATCAGAAAAACGAAGGCCTCTTGTTTCCTGTGAGATGGAATTTAAATTACTTTAGGCCAGATGGTGCATTGATTTTATCTCCATTTGCAAGGAATAGAAAGATAGAAATCAATCCAACACTGTGATTGTTGGGGAGATCGACATCTTATCATGATTTCCTGAGCTCGGTTGATTTTCGAAGCAACATCTCTGGATCAAGAGCTGGATGCTTTCCTAGCTCAGCAGATCCATTGATCACGCGGTAGCGTAGTGCAACTGAATAAGGGAAACCTTTCTATTAGTAAAGTAACGGGGAAAGCTCCAAAAAGAAAAAGGCCTCAGCTGGTGTGCAGGAATGCATTTTTTGGCTTCCCTTTACTACTAAGGGGTCCCATGGTTCTTATGCCATTGTTTGCCGGTCCTTCTCTTTTAGCTCCGACTCAAAGAAATAACTTCTAGTTAGTTTAGCCAATAGGATGGCTGCACTCCAGTTTACACCAAGTGAGGTGTAGCAGTAGGTGGGAAAGTAAAATAACGGTGAATTTGCTACTGGACTTACTTTGTTTGCTTGGGAAATAAATTAACAAAGGAATTAGAGGTGGAAGATGGGCAATTCATTCATGTTTAATATTTTTAACCCCACTAGATTTGTATGAAAATGAGGAGTCAGCGTTGTTTACTTCCCTCCCGATTCAACAAAATATAGAGAAGGTTATGTACTGTCACCACAGGAAGTAAATCAATGACTCCTTGATAGCATTCATAATTGTGGAAGAATATTGAAATAGCTAATTCTAGAGTTTTGCAATTAACTCTATTCAATAATGTAAAAACAATAAGCATATTCAAAATAGAGATATGTGTTGGTTGAAATTAACATAATAAACAATGTATGAAACTGATTACAGTAATACTATTCAAACAACAAATAAAAAGGGAAACTGAACAATACTATTCAAACAACAAATAAAAAGGGAAACTGAACCTCAATACCCGTACAATCTTGCAATGCATGTATTAAAATGAAGAACCTTGGAATTAGAATAAAAAGTCAATCAAGTTTATCAAAGAGTCAAGAAATCTTAATAAGGAATCAAATTACCTTGTTTAGATCACTACTTCCTTAAATAAAAAAAAGATCTTGTGAAGATCAAGTGTTCAAAAAAGAACAAAAGAGAGGGCTTTTTCCTCTCTCAGTTACCATCAAAGTGTCAGCCAATTTAATGAAAATACGAGTCTAAGGATCTATTTATACTGGGGTCGAAAATTACACAATTGAACCAAACAAAAACACTTGCTGGAACATAGTCCAGTGCGTCGCATGGCTTTCAGTTTCTGGGCCACTTGTTCTGATGCGTGGTTTTCAGTTTCTGGGCAACTTGTTCTGACGTTAGATTTCAGTGCAAGGCACTAGGCTCGACTCTTGAGCTTGAACTGTGTTTCTAGCAGCTCCTTGGGTCCAAATTGCCTCTATATGCTCTTTCAATGATCTCACAAGCACATTGAAGTATCTATGCGATATTTTCAAGTTTTGTAGCTCACCTTAAGTAAGAAGTACTTAATTTTAATTTGTAGACCTGCTAGCTTCTCTTGAAGTTCCTTAGCATGTAACCATGTCATGGGATGCTGGGGTGACTTCTTAGCAGCTATGCCACGTGTTAGTAAGCTCTCCGGGCACTATCACTCACTACCTTGGCCTTCTAGTTGCTCTATTTCCCTAACCAGGGCATAATGTTTATTTAGCCTAGACAATTTGACTTTAATTCATCTAAACCTCAAACTAATGTAAAGAGTTCCGTTAACGTGTTCAGTAAATGCGAGTAATTGATCCTAATGCTCACAACATTTGTCATTTCTGGTTATTAGTTGGGATTATAGAAATCTTTCCAAAGCGTTAAGTTTGATAGATCGGAATAGGAATGCTGACAAATTTTCTCAGGATCTTGCTATGCAATTATTGTTTTTTTAATAGTTTTGTTGAGGTGCAGGCCTCGTATACAAAATTGCAAATATTGAGAATGTTCATTGATAGGTGTTTGAAAGGTTGGAAGATATTATCTACGATGGGAACAAGTTTTCTGCAATAGCAATTATAAATATAAACAAACATATCTTTTTCTTTTGTTTTTGGTAATGATGGTGTTCGGGTGAGCTTGTGCTCACCAACTATTTCACCTGGTACCTGCTGCCTCTCACCCAGGGGTGGATTCGCGGATCTATATCCCAATGTATGGGGCACGTGAACCCATGGTCTCTCCGCCAAACTAGGTATTTTATGTACATATTTTTTAGAATTAATTTTATATTACCTACTAGAATCCATGCTCTAAAAAGGCTAAATGATGCACTTGGTTGAATGTTAAGTTGAATGTTAAGTTATTTACTTAAGAGGGGTAGGAATCAATTCCCACTTTATACTTTTATTTTTCCCCTTTTTTAGTGATGCACCCATGTTATAAAAATTTTAGATCCGCCTCTGCTCTCACCCAATGTTGTCAAAGGTGCGCTTAAAGCGCGCTTAAGCCCTGAAGCAAGGTTCAAAGCGCTTCGCCTCGCTTCGTGGGCACTTTAGTGTCTCATCAAAGCTTTAAGACAATACTTTTCTTTGCCAATGAGTGTAATCCTGAAAAGGCAACCTTAAACAATTGATATTTCACTTTATCGTGATTTTTTTTTTTCAATTTCTTTGTCCATATATTTGTTATTCATGCTTATAATGATTAGTCTTGGACTATATGCATATTTTTACCTTTTCTCCCGTTGCGCCTTTTTTCATTAAAGCCCACACTTTATTTGCACTTAAAGCCCCAATGGACCTTATAGCTTTTTTGCGCTTTTCGCCTTTGATAACACTGCTCTACCAGTCTTTACCGGATAACTCATCCACCCACGGAGCATCACCTAGCATTTTTTAATCTTCTGGGAACTATGTCTTGCATGGTTTTCACCCACTTCATTGACCCCTAGGTCACACGTGGGTACATATAAACAAACATATCTCTGCATGTAAGTGTAACTTTTGCTTAAGCCTCGTGAAAGGAAAGCATCATTTGGGACACTATGTCCTCAGTCATCCTTATTAACGATATGTAGATATGTAAATCTTTGTAGTATGTGGCTCCTTATCAAAACTGATCACTCGTATAATTTCAGGGAAAAGTTTACAAGGAAATGACTTAAGTAAGACACGAGTAGGAATAAAGATAATAGAAGCAAAACCTGATTGAAATGCTTATTGTTTTGTTTCCAGTTTGCTTATGTTCCACTGATTTTCCATTGTTTTTCTTTTACGGGTAATTTGATGCTGACAGATCACTTAGTTTTACCTATTCCTTTTGTGCCTTTGATTTTTCTAGAGTCAAATTAACCAATTCTGGATTGAAACTGGACATTTTACTCATTTTCATAGATAATGGTGATGTGCGCTTCAAAATGTGTCAAACAACCATTGAGACTCTAAAAAACTTACTGTGTCACATAAAGGGCTTGACATATGTACTTCATATTTTTGAAATTTAGATAGCTGACTTCAATACTATCTGATACTATGTCAATCAGTCAATTAACTATGCACAATCCAAATCCAGCTGGCGTCTGCTATTTGTATCCTTTGTATTTATTCCACTCCACTGTTTTAAAAGGCGGAGGCGTGAGGCCGAGCGTTTTACTTAACACGTGGCGAGGCGTAAGCCCCGAGATATGGGGCGATATGGGGCGTAAGTCCCATGGATCTTTAAATTTATTAATTTATAAATTAATAAAATAGCAACATAATCACAAAAAATATATAAAGTACATTAAAAGTTTAAAATTATTTAAAAACTCACAAAAATAAAATATGTAGCATTATTATATAAATATAAACAATGCAGTTGTGTTAAATTTACTATAAGATAAAATTAAACTACGACGTCTTATTTTTCAAACGATTTAAAGATTACAATATTTAAAAAATATTATTAAATTATACAGTTTACCTCTCTAAAAGTTAATAATCTATAAACTCATCAATAATGTAATTTAAATTATTACTCCTCATGAGTAAATATAAAATTACTTTCAAATAGCAAAATTACAAAAGTTTGATAATTTTGAGAGACATAGAACTAAAATATGAATACCTGTAGTAAGTGAAGATGTAAATTTTGGCTATTAAAATGATATTCACTCTCCGATATTCTCAATTACTAAATATATAATACTATGACTCATTATTTTCAGTTATTCTCATTCTTCATATTTCTATAGATGAATAAAACTTGAATCATTTAGTTGGTAAAGAAATTTGAGTGTCAACGATGCTAATTAGGGAATTTGATGCATGCTTTGCGCTAGGAACTATTAGGCAGGGGCGGCTCAAGCACACACGGGCCTAAAGCCAAAGTTTAATATGAGGCCTAAATTTTTAAAAGAAAGTTATAAGATATGTTTCTATGTGAAGTCTATTCTTCTAACTTTTTGAGATATAAAGTTGTTAATAATCTTTTTTATAATCGATTTTCTCTAATAATTCTTGCTCGATTGATAATATAGCCGACCTATCATCTTTCTTGAGATATTGTTGATTTTAGATAAGATTTTACAAAGCAATAGAAGTATAGAACTATTGGAAGCTTAAAAATATTGCTGGACATTTGAACTAGTGAAATCTTGGAGAAAGAAGGTGAGTAATGAAATCTTGGAGAAAGAAGTGAGTAAGAATATCAAAGAGAAGCACAAAAGAAATGTAGGGTTTTCTAAAATATGAAGAGATTGGAAAAAAAAGAAAGATCGACTTGGACAAATTAAGGAAGAGAGTAAATTTTTTAGTGAAGGAGTAAAAATGAAAAACTAAAAGTTATGAAAACTATTCATCTACATATTTTTAAGTAAGTCAAAGTATTATTTTATTTATGTATCTAAAAAGTTTTCTTTCGTTTATATTAGAAACTCTAGTTTTGTATTAGAAATACTAGATATTATTTTTTAAATACCTATGAACCTATTATTTTTAAGAAATGGGGCCCCCTAAATTTGGGGGCCTAAGGCACACGCCTTACTCCACATAAGGTTGGAGCTGGCCCTGCTATTAGGCGAGTCCCGAGCAAAGAGCATTAGGCGTGTTTCGGGCACACTGTCGGGGGTGTAAGTCTCACAGTACTAAGCCTCACACGTGAGCCTCGGGGAGTTTTCATAGTGCCCCGCCCCAAGTCGAGCCCCAAGGTGAGTCCCCAAAAAGCCTTTTAAAACACTATTCCACTACTTATTCAATATTGAATTCATCAAAGTTAGACTGATTCTACGCTGACCGTAACCTATTGCATCCCTCCCCATTTATTCGAGCTAGGCGTTGGCCATGCTTTGCACTTAACTGAGTTAATACTTATGATCCGAGGCGGATCCAGGATATGAACTTTATGGGTTCGGGATAACACTGATCATTTGAGTTATTGAGTTTGAAATTTAATATTTATACATATTTAGTAGATATCATAACACATATATAGGAGTTAGTGGGTTCGGCCGAACCTATAGCTTTAGTTGTACATCCAACTCTCTGCTTTTGATACTTCAAAAAGGAATCTCTCCTTATAACCTTATCCTGCATGTTGAGTGTTCCTTTACAGTCAACTGTGTGTGCTTGATAATAGATGAAAAATGAAGTAGTGGTTGATATTTTGCGCTAAATATGTTGCTGGGTTTGATTGGAATCTTGAAACTTAGAAATATTTGTTTGTTGGGAATAATTACCAGTTAAGTGGCAGGTATACTTGCTTCCTACTAAGGGATTAGATATGATGAGAATTGTCCAAGATTGTGCTGAACGCTAGAATTTTGTGTTTGTGCATTTCATTCAAAAATGTCAAGTTTCCTATTTCGGCATAGTGTTTCAAAGAGCATTGGGAGTTTGGCGAGTTGGTAGAATGGAGAGCTTGCTTGGTTGTTTTACATAGTGCAAATTCAAGTCAAATTTTTTTTCCCGCTTCACTAGTTTTCCTTTCACCACATATCTCCTTCACGATCCTTCTATCTTGTAGTTGCTATATATGATCACAACTTATTGGAACTAAATGATCTCCAAATTTTCTACTTGTGAAGCTCCAGAAAGAGTTCAGCAGTGACATTGAGATGGCAAATTCTGCTCTTCGGGGTCTCACAGTAAATTCATCTTGTGGCCACGCTGACCTTACTCAACTATTTCGGCTCGCTGCCCATGAAGCAAAGAAATCACGTGCTCAAAATCGGATACTCCGGGTGGTAAGTTTTTCCATATTATAACACAAATGTTTTGCTGCCTTTCATTTTCTCTGTTGGGTAACCAGTTTCATGTTAAAACACAAATGTATTTAGGCCTCATTTTTTTGGACTTAACGGAGGTTCGGATCTTAATTATTCAGATCTCAAACATTAAATGCATTTGTTTCTAAAGTCTGAATCTTAATTATTCAGATCTTAATCATTAAGTGTGTTTTTTTTACTTCACAATCACTTAATGAGTCTTAATAGGTACAGAGACTTAATTTCATTAAGATGCTATCATCCATATTCATTATTAACTGCCGCCATCGGCTACCATTATCAACAACCACCATGCCACTGCCACCCACCACCACCATACTCAGCTACCACCACTACCATCCTCGATTATAGCCGCCACCATTGTCGACTCCCACCATCCCTGCCACTCACACCACCATCATTCTCAACGACAACCAACACTCATCCACCTCAACCACCACAATTAACCACCCATCATCATCAACAACCATAGCTGGCTCTGCCCATCATTATAAACTACCACCACCCACCACCATCTTCCTCAATATGATAAAGAAACCGCAGGCTGACTAGGTTCCCCGAAGTGTTCGGGAACAAGATCCCCCCAAATAGAAGAAGCAACAACAACCTCGTATATCAGATAATATCTACCTCCTCTGTCCCAACGGTGATAGAGGGGTGGATTACCTCCAGGTACTGTCTAATAGGGGTCAAACTCATCCGACTGGTCCCCGAAGATGCAGTATCGTCCTGTGGCCTGAAACCTGTGAGCCTCTGCAGCATATCCAAATAATCCGCACGCGACAAAGATCTCATAAGAATAGGCAGTGAAACGGGCAAGCCATCAGCGGGCAGGCCATATAAAACCGCCACGTCCTGCAGCGTGATGGTGGCCTCGCCAATGGGCAAGTGGAAAGTGTGCGTCTCCGGTCGCCACCGCTCAATCAACGTCGTGATCAAAGCCCAGTCAAACTGCATCCGGCCGATCTGAATAATCCTATAAAATCCCGTGTCCTGGACTACACGGGGATGGAGATCTCTATCCCTCAAAAAATCCCACATGTCGTCCACTCTCCTAGTGCGGAGAGTCTGCGTCAGTACCTGTTCGTCCCATATATGGGCGGATCTATGATCGCCCTGTAGGACTAATAGCTCACGAGAGTAAGGGCCGGGATGTATAGGTGGCACGTCCATGTCGTCAACTATAAATCAAAACAACATTAATTGTATGTTTAATCTGTAAATTAAATAATAATTTTTTGAGTTACACAATTTTTAGAGTTATACAATATTTATACCTATGAGTTTCAGACTCGATATTTGAGGCCCAGTAGCACCAAACTATCATTAATAATTATGTGTGTCAAATTCAATATTTTTATAATTTTGTGTGTTTGTTTAATAATTAAATTATTAATTTTTTATTATTTAATTGTACAAAGTATATATATATATATATATATATATATCTATGGGTTCCAGGCTCGATATTTGAGGCCCAGTAGCACCAAGTTATCATTAATAATTATGTGTGTCAAATTCGATATTTTTATAATTTTGTGTGTTTGTTTTATAATTAAATTATTAATTTTTCATTATTTAATTG
>ML328610.1:0-30171 GCA_005239505.1 Nicotiana paniculata
ATATCGTCTTCTCCACGATCCCGTTTCCCATGTGTAATTGTGAACTTCGTGGTTGTTTTGAAAATCACTCTGTTTACTTCTTCACCCCCGTGTATTATGTTAACGGATCGTTTTAGAGGAGGCTTTGGAGGCTCCTTCATGTTCCTCATATATACCTGTTTACCTTTATCACTAAACAATTTTGTTAAATAGCCATGTTTTAATAAGTTTTCTACTTCACCTTGTAAAAATATGCAAGCCGCAGTTTTGTGCCCATTATCGTTGTGAAATTCATACCAGTGATCTGGGTTTCTTCTGCTTGGATTTGACCGCATCTCTTTGGGCCAATTAACCTTGTCTCCCATGTTCCTCAATATTGAGACAAGTTCAGTAGTACTTACATTAAAGGTATGATCCCCAATTTGAGTACTACCTCTAGGTCGTTCATCTCGATCTTTTCTGGATCTAGACGAGGATGAGANAAGTTCAGTATTGTACCGGTTTATACATCGCTCCATGTTGTAGCGGGAAATTCTCTTAGACTCTCCTTAAGTCGTCTCATGGCTTCTGAGCTTTTATCGTTCAGATTGCTTGCAAATGCCATGGCTGCCCAATTATCAGGCACCCTGGGTAACTGCATTCTTTCTCGTTGAAACCTGTCTACAAACTCACGGAGTAGTTCCGTGTCTCCTTGTTTTATTTTGAATATGTCTTCCATTCTCTTCTCAACTTTTTGTGCACCAGAGTGTGCTTTTATAAACGAATCTGCAAGCTCAGCAAAAGAGTCAATAGAATTTTCAGGGAGAAGAGAATACCATGTTAGGGCCCCTTTGGCAAGTGTTTCCCCAAATTTTTTGACAAGGACTGATTCAATCTCTTGTTTCGTTAAGTTGTTGCCTTTTACCCCAGTAGTGAAAGCAGTCACATGGTCGCGTGGGCCGTTGTTCCATCATATTAAGGAACTTCTGGCATTTTAAACTTCTTGGGTATATGCAAGGGTACCACACTTGGCTTCCAAGGTTGTTCAGAATATCTATCAACATCGATGCCTTTGATGATATGTGGTACTCCAGAAATTTGTTCGATGCGATCATTCTGATCCTTCATCTGTTTATGCATGGTTAGCAGTAAATTTTGTAATTCTGAGTTATTAGATATACCTGGTCTCATTTCGAGAGATTCATTAGGAGTATCTCCTCTTCCTGAGTTTGCCAACCCAGATTGAGGATTTTCCATGGTGATGGTGTTATTAGAGGGGTGGCGTCGGCAGTGTAGGTAACGTTGCCAGTATTCCTCTCACAAATTCTTGCAAAGCTTGGCTCACATACTCTGCAGTCATTTTCTTTACACAATCTTGTTCCACAGTTTTATCATTATCACCATTGTTGTTATTGGATCTTTCTGGGGATTGTTCCCTCGAACCACGTGGGGTTCCTGAAGGCGATGGAACTAGGGTTCCACTCCTTTGCTGGTTGTTGTCGTTGGGGTTTGACATAATTCAGAGGATATCACTTGAAAAGTAAACAAAGATTATCAGATTCCTGGTAACGAAACCAATTTGTTTAACCAAAGAATTAGACCCTTTGACTAAAGCTTATTTTTAAGATGAATACGGGTTACTGATATCAAGATAATGAAGAAAAATGAATAATAGACAGTATTGCATAAATAAAAAATCGAAGTTAATTGTATTCGATAATCAGATGCCTTTACAAGTTGTATTCCCCTCCCTTATGTAGGAGATTCTTATAACGTACGACTCCTGCTATGCTTACTCATTAATGACTAATTATGACATTAATGAGGCGTTACAAAGGATAACGGTAATTGGGGCTCGATTACATAACGTTCGAGTAATCAATTGTGGGTCCTTGAATCTGCTCGTAGCTTTGTCTAGATTCATTCTGACCGTGCCTCTCTCCCGTTTTGATCAAGTTGAGTTTCCCGTGGCTGATAAGTTTGTGGGTTTACTGAACCGTGCCTCTTTGTACCATACCTCTTCAAAGAATCACGTCCAGCTGTCGCATTTTCCTGTGTCCACGTGACTGGATGAGTTGTCAAAAGTTGGCTTACGTGTGAAACTCTTTTTTACCAATACAGAAACATATCCTGTTCAGATCATGTTATGCCTCGTTGAAAAGTCTCGGCGCGTCCACTTTGTTCATTTTCACTTGGTCGTCTTCAATTACCAAGCAACGAAGTTATCTAGCCACGCCAACCGGCCCGGATAGTACCCTGGTATCCGTCGGTACCGTAAAAAGACCATTATCTTACGGTCAGGATCCGCGCTCGGAGCAGGGAACTATTTCACAAGCTTTGGGCTTGATCTCGGCCCACCTGACCCCGGTACCACATCTTTTCTAGGTATATCTATGTGGAAAACACTGGAGTAGTCCTCCAGCACACCGACGTCCATTCCTTTTAAAAACAGGTTAAGGGCCTCATCTTCGGCCCATGATGCCTCATGTGGATTTTCTCTAACGGCCCGAGCCTCATAAAAAAAAGACTCCGTGTGAGACAGTTACTCTGGAACATCAATGGCGTCGGCGACATCTCTCAAAAACGGAGTAGCCTCTTGAGAGGCAGTAGCCATAGGCTTTTCCTCGGGCTCCCGAACTGAAGAAGGTTCAGCCTTATAGTTGCCTCCCTCTAGTGATGCTCGCTCTTCTACAACGATGGCTGGCTCATGAGCGACAAACTCCATACCGTAATCTTCAGAGTAGTCCCTAAGCCGGTAAAGAGAATCAGGGTTCGGAACCCTGGCCCGAGAAGTCTTCTTGGCCCTTTTTCGGACCCTGACTGTGATCCTCTTTTTCTTGGTCCCAGATAGAGCATCCGAGGAGAAAGAAGACCCCCTTTTTCTTCTCTTTTTCTCCTCCTTCTTCACAGTGGTCTCGGCGGTAGGATGTCCCAATGCGTAGGGCTTTGCAGATAGGGATGGGATCTCATCCTTATCTTCTGCCTGAAGCTCGGTGGTCTTGGGAAAACCTATGAAAGGAACTTAGTAAAAATGACAGTGGAATGAAAAGGAAATTCAATCGGGAGAAGAAGGACACTTACCATGGGAACGGGCTTCCCATTTGCCTTTTGAAATTTTGCGCCATTCGCGCTCGGAGTATGTTAATTAATTACAGATCCCCTCGATCCACTCCTTGAAATGGGGGATTGCGTTAGGGACTCTGGCGATCGCTGCACAACGGGAAAGCCGGATGATGAGAAAGAAGAATAAATTAAAAGAATTATGTTAACAACTTAAGTGGAGATGAATTTACGTGTTGAGTTCAACCTCTCAGGGAACGGTAGGAAAAAAGAGGGAATGAGATCATCAGTCTTTACCCGAACAAATCTCCCGTGCCAGCCTCAATCTCTATCTTCGTCGATGCTCAAGAAGGGAGTGTTCTTTGCCCGTCGGCCAAGCTTGATTAACTCCCCTCGGAAGATTCGGGAGCCGTAGATGAGGAGCATATGTTCGATAGTTAGCTGAGACCCCTTCGTGTTATTGATAAATTGACGAAGGAGAATCACGGTCCTCCAAAATGATGGGTGGATCTGCCAGAGGAAGACCTCATACTTTTTGCAAAAATAGAGGACCGTCGTATCCATCGGGCCAAGCGTTAAGGGGTACATATAAATGCTTAAGCACCCCTCCACGTGCGTTGTAATGTCCTCGTCAGAACCGGGAATGAGTATTTCCTTGCCTTCCCACTTGCAATCCTCCCGGACCTTCGGGAGCGTGTCTTCGATGATGGGGCAAATATACCTCCACACTTCCTCACCGCGATCCCCTTGTTTGGAGGCTTCTCGACCTTGAAATCGTTATCTATGGAACAGCCTTAGGGAATAAAATCCTTAAGGGGAGGTTCTGGGGCTATTGCCGGCATGGTCGCTTTGGTATCACCAGCCGGTGTAGAAGTTGATGGGTGGTATTTTGAGGCACGAACTTTAAGGTTTTCGCCATCGGTATCTGAGAGTATGAAGGCGGATGTGAAGGTTTGATGATGGACATGATGATTTGAAGGCCTAACATAAAGATTCAAAGACGAAATATGAAGATTTGGAGATTGGAGATGAAGAAATGAAGATGTGAAGAACAATATATGAAGATTTGAAGGAATTATGATCAAGTAAAAAGTTCGGGGGTAACTTAAGAAGATTTGAAATTGGAAAGTAAAAAAGAGGGAACCAAAGCTTTTATAAGAGGGAAATAAATAATGCGTGACATTTCGCATTCGATGCCCACCGAGCATGGTCAATTGGCGGTGACATGTGTCCAAAGTCATAATGACAAGATTGATGGGACGTTTTACTGACTCGTTGACCTGATTGCAGCGTACAGAGGAAGGAACCGGGTTCAATTAGTTGCTTCTCATTGTTTCCATAATCTGCTCTCTGAGAAGTAAGGAAACTATCTGTTTACGGGTAAAATTGGGGATAAGAGTTACCCCCGATTTTTCTGGTAAAGAAACGAGAGGACAGTACGACCTGATATGGCCTCGGGTAATGTCGAGGGTTTCCACAGATCAGAACCCAGGGAGGATGAATGGTGCGCCCGAAACAGGACATAGCCAAGCGTTGAGCTCGAGCAAAGTGAAGAACCGGGGCTAGGAGAAAGGCGGTTTGAAAGAACAACGAAGGACCGAAATATCCGCCCACCGTTGGATATTACAGTGCAAATCTCGTCTGATATCAACTGCATAATAACGTTTACTGGAAGCTGAAGATCTTTACCTTACTTAAGACTTGTACTAGGATTGAAACTCCCTTACTATATAAAGGGGAGAGATTTTATATTTTAAGGACCACTGTTGGCACGCATATCAAAGCAATAAAATTAATTTTTATTCTTTAGCTATTGCTAAAAGTGTTCTTCAGCTGCTTGTTTGTTAAGTTGTAACCGAGCCCATTCAGAGGAAACCGATTTTCAAACGTCCATTGCAAAGCTAGACTTAGTCATTCATTACATTTGGTTTGCTCGCTCTGATTTTCCTTAATTCAATTATTTATTGCCCGTAGTCATTCGTGTAAAATTAAACCACTTATCCTTTAACCGCATATAAATTTAATTGTTACTCATTTTAAGGGTAAACAATATGCTTCAAAGCCAAAAATACATATATTTTCCCACATCTTCAAGAAGTTAATTATTGAGTCATCCTTAATTCTTCCTTTTAATATAAGGAAAAAGTATAATTAAATCTTATATTTTAAGTAATACATTGGCCAGAAATGATCAACTTGGAGTGTCTTACGATCTAATACAAATTACACAAAATCCCCTTATAATTTCATTGTTCTTAAACAAAATACACATTCCTATTTTGGCTTTTGTGATCATAAATGTATGACAAAACATTATCACTAATTTATGGAAAAAAACAGTTAAATATATTAAAGAAATGCAACTAGCATATTTTCATGATGAGTTTACTAAATTTTGCAAAATTAAAAATAATTTTTAAAATGGAGGAACTTGTTTGTGGAAAAATTTTATTGGTGATTCAGAATTCCAGCGACACTTTGCTCACTGCTGTTCAATTTTTAAAATTCTCTTAGGAGTATTTGTTATGTGGAAAATCCAGTTAATAAAATTAGCTGTAATTCATTATTAGAAAAACAAAAGACCATATCAATAAATGCATAAAGAAATTCCGGGACTTGCCCTTAAATGCATGGGTTTACGTGAGTTATATGGACCTTAGATTTGGCACCAAACAGAGAAGCCATTAACAATAATTTAAAAGGTGGATCGACTTCAATTTCTTCTGGCCTTATGAGTTTGGTGGCTGATGCAACTTGAGGCATCGTTAGTTTGGCACTTGCTAGAGACAAATTCAAAATTTTAATTTTATAAATAATTTAAATTATAATTATTGAATCCATAATTTTGTTCGAAGTTTGGGTTCGTAGTTGTACACATTTTTAGCAATTTTTGTGAATCTTATACAGAGATAAAGTTAAGTCTAGGGTAATACTTATAATTCAAATGACCACATATAAATAAATAATATTAAATCTGCCCCTGCTTGCAACATTTTGCAATCAAATTGGTTTATCAGAACCTGTCGACCTATGACCTAGTATTTATTTTTCATGCTCTAAATAGTCTTGAAAATGTTTTAATAATTCCATTCAATGTTATATACCATTCATGAGTTTTATAAAATTCATACTTTTTTATAGTTGGAAATTTTTTTTAGCTCATGATAAATGCACTTTATTTTAAGTTTTCTTCTGGGAGAGGGAACCGGAAGAGTTGTGGCAATGCCTTTATTTTTGTTTTTTTCCAGTTAAAGAGATTTATTGAAGTATATTTTCTGAGTTTCTATTATCACCTAGTTTCTGAAATTTTCATAATTACCTAATAAGAGATCAAAAACAGCTAGGACTATGTAATGTTGATCTAGAATCTAGATAGGGACAGAAAATTCATTGCACGCATCTTATATGTTGGTTCTTAAAATACTTACGTTATAATATACAAAATAAAATGCAAACTAATTATCATCCTCTAGCTCGTCTCATTCGAAAAAATTTATAAGAGAGAAACACAAAATTTTCTGAAAATTTTAAACCTTGTTTTATGAAAACACTAATGGCTGTTAAGACGAGATCTTTCCACTAGAGAGTCTTAGATTATATTCCATCCGTTTCAATATTTTGCTTATTGCGAGTCAAACTGCATGAAGTTTGACCAGCATTTTAAAATATATTTTGTTATTATTGTTTGACTAAAAAATACAAATCTTGATAAAAATAATTAAATTTATGTAATTAGGAGTTAAAGTTAGGTAACATTAATATCTCTAGAAAAACTTTCAAGGGTGCAATAAGCAATAGATGGGTTCGATCAGGACTCAGATAGTGGTAAAAACATGCAATAACCGTTCTAAAAAGCACGAGTAATGATGTAGCATTAAATAACAATGAGTAACAATAAATAACCTTTCAGTAAATAGAAGGAATGATTCACTCAATAAATGATGAAATAGATGGATGTTCCTCCTGACAATGATGAGTGACAGACAAATCCTTAAATATTCGAGTTATTCTCGGATCTGTTGAAAACGTATAGATAATATAGACAAGAATCTTAGTAAAAATGTAGTGTTTGTATCTTAGCAAGACCGAGAGAGAATCTTGTTGTCAAAGTGTGTTCTTACTAATGAATATCACATGCTATTATCATTGTCTCTCTTTTCTATTTATACGGAATATGTTCTTATGATACCCTAATAGTACAAGTGCAGGGAATATCCAATAGAATATTTCCTTTCAACATCCTATCTTGAAAACTGGTTGTTACAACTCTATCAATGGTATTCGACCTCGACCCTTATTGACATCTCGACCACGACTAACGGCTCTCGTCGACTCTTCGATTATGAATTTTATTGTTTCTTAGTCCATCTCGACTAACGACGATTCGACAATTCATTCTTTACTATTATCTTGTCTTAAATATTCTAATTAAGGGCAGATAGAGTTGTCTTGAAAACTGGTTGTTACAACTCTATCAATAGTATTACTCTACTCCAGTTTTTCAATATATATTAAGTGCTTGTTTCTTCTCTACGAATGTCGTGTTCATTTTTTAAGGGTTTTTTCTTAATTTTTGTTAATTTACACTTCGCCCCTTCTAATTTATAATTGTATACTTAATATAACATAAACTATATTTATAAAAAAAGATATTATCTATTTATTTTTATAATTTAAAGAACATGATAAATAAGTAGAATCTAAAATTTGGAAGAAAATAACGTTTTTAGTAGTGTAAATTGTTATAAGGTCATTTAAGTCATTTTAACATAAAAAGAGCTTATCAACACTTTTTAATCAAACAGTTTCAGGTGTTTATTATTAATTTCAGCACTTTTATTCAAACACATAACTGTTTATTTTTTAAATCAGTTTCAACACTTATTCATTAACTTAATTACTCCAAACTTATGCATGTTGTCTCGGAATAAGCAATCGTAGTTTTGGCGTGAGACGCACACATACCACAAGAGGAATTATTCCTCTAATTAAATAACAGAAACTTGGCAATTTCTTAAAAGTAAAGTTCTCTTGTTGGAAACTACATCTTTGTCTCTAATTATTTTAGCATGTTTCTAGATTCTAAAAACTATATGCTAAGTTTGATTGATACATTCTGTTCTTAATTTATCAAACTAGTGGAAGACTAAATGATTAAATTTTGAAAAGGGAAAGAAAACGACAACAAAGAATGATACGAAATGAGCTAGCTTTATGCTAGATCCCTATATAAATAACAGTAATAAAGCTAATGCTGGTGAGGCCAAATGATTGATTACTGCAAATTGGGTCATTTTCGAACGTAAATTATAGTGATGAATCTTGACGATAATCCTTCTTATATCATTGAGAAAATTTCGGTTCTTTTTTTTTTCTGGTAATAAATTAATTAACGAAGAAGAGAATGTAGACTACGTGCCATTTTGAGGACCACTAGGGTCTTTGACTTTGGATTTTCATGGGGTCCCACTAGAACTTCCCCTCCAAAAAGGGCAAAAAAGACATTTAAATTTTTCGTAGTTCGTCTAAATTGAAACGGAGGAAATACTTTATTAAATACCCGATAGAATGAGTTAATATAATTTAATGTAAATAAATATTTTATGCGGACTAATTTGGGTAATTGATGAAATGGCCCTATAAGGGGCTAGTTTTAAATATTGTCCTTATTTTTATATTATTTTAGAAAATGACTTTCGGGCACACATACACTTTATTGTTTGTAAGTCTCTATCGGATTGATTGATTTATGTTATATTTACTTGACTTATATTGTCATCAATTGTTTACAAACTTTACTCGATTGGCATGCATTAGTAATTGTTCAACAAATTTTACCACATTAACATGCCTTTCTGTTATATGCATTCAATTTATGTGTTAAAATATTCACAAACTTTATTCGATTAGCATGATTTTACGTTTGTTCAGTTATTTTTCAAACTCTACTATATTGATGTGATTTTGTTTTATCTTCAATGGATCTATCTGATAAGTTATTCATCAAAGTCTATCCAATTAGCATAATTTATCTGTTTTGTTCAATAAAATGTTCTTTAAATTTGTAATTTCAATCAAATCACCCAAATATGCTCTAAATAATCTCAAATTTAAAATAAAACCTCTAATTACCAACACAAACGCTATCAAATTACCAATTTAGTCAAATAACATCAAATCAACCAAACTACTTTAAATTCTTCAATACTTTTTAAATAAGTGGCAGAGTTAAAAAATTTAAGCATAAATTATAAACATTCTAAATAATTTTAACAATAATCAAATATTAACTTTTAGCTTTCACCCTGGAACAAGAATTTTTTTCAATTTTGAAGTCTGCGGTGCTCTTAGTTAAAAAGATGCCTATTTTCGCACTACAGTTAAAAAATAAGAATACATATTTAAACCAATCCTTTAGAGTGGCGCAATTTTCTGGACAAATGTTAATCATTGCAAAGGAGCGAATTCAATTGAATTCATAATTGTTGATGCGGAATAAGAATTTATATATAAAAATTATTAAAATTACAAAAATAGTAGATATAAATTCATAACTTTAAAAATATAACGGGTCCCAATTAATATTAAAAACTTCAAAAGCTAAACCCATAGGGATTATATTCTGGATCCGCCTCTACTTAGGAGTTGTTTGATAAAATGTATTAGGAAAAATAATATATGTATTAGTTTTGATATTATTAATCTCTTATTTGGTAGTATCTTTTTTTAACTTATGTATTGCTAATACATGTATTAGTTATACAATTTATTAAGTATTATTCTTATATATTGCATATCATAACATTAGCAATACCATAATTTCTAATACATGGATAAGCATGTATAAATAATATAAATACAAAACTGTCATTTCAATACCTTTTCCAAAAATTTTCCAAAGAATGTAGAGGATATTTTTGTAAGCAGATAATTTTATTTAAAAATTATGAAGTGTATTTTTTAATGAACCAACTCAAACAGTCGATAAAAATTAATCTCAGCATAACTAATCCTAACATAATTAATTTCAGTATTAATTTCAACATTATTAATACACTTTATTTAATACTTTCTACCCTAAGAATGAGTAACAATTAAATTTGTATGCAGTTTAAAGGATACGTGATTTAATTCAATACGAATAATTAAGAATAACAGATAGATATATTAATGACAAAATAAACGATCAAACCAATTGCAATACGATGGCCAAGTCTGATCTTAGATTGAACAATGAAATTCGTCCTCGACCGGATCTTCGGTGCAAGCTCGATCGTGAGTAAAGAAAGGATCAACAAACAAGTAATGCCTTGAACCGTAGCTAGCTAGAAGACAAAAGTAAATTTTCTTATTGTTTTAATTGCGTGTTACAATTTGTCAAACTAAAGAAAAGCTTTCCCTTTATATAGTAGAAGAATTTCAATCCTAGTATAAGTCTAAAATAGGTATAAATCTTCTTTTTTCGGTAATTGTTGATACATAATCGATACTGAACATGATTCACGCCGTAATATCCGATTGAGGATGAATACTATGACTCCTATCCTTTATGCATAATCGTTTTGCGTCTCCCAAGGTCTAGAAGTTATACTCGGTTCGGAGTGCGTCGTTTTATCATATCCTATATCGGATATATCATTCATTCTTCCTGGATCTCGATACGAAGAGTTTCTAGCCTAAATTATAATAACGTCGATCGATGCATCTCCTTCACTCTGTCATCGGAGAATTGGGAAAGATATTGCCCCCAATTTTTATCCGTACACAAATACTATTCTTAGTATTTTTCAACAAAGGAAAGGACGCTGATTGAAACCGGACCGCTAAAGCCTGTCCACACTAAGGCCGGGTTCAAGTCTGACCCCCTCATCGAGCAGGACTTCCAACAGATTTTCAACTTTTTAGATCATTTTATTTAATATAGTGGATGGTAAATACAATTTTTTTTATTTAATCATATTTGTGGATGACACATTCAACTAATCTACTTGTGCTAGACACTAAAACGAGAAAGACAATTTTCAAAGTTGATTAAGCTTTCCTTTGTTCAAATTATAAGTTAAGAATATTAAAAGTTGACACTTGCAAAGCTTGATAATATTTTTAAAAAGGATGTTATAAATTGAATTATTGAAACATACAAGTTCATTAATCATCCAGACCCACATATATATATCTTCAACGTCTTATATGATCAGTTCGGCTTGTGAATCATAGTTGTTTGACATTATTCTTAATTCTTTTCATTTTGCATTAACTAAATCTATATGTTTCTCCCTTATTAGTTTCTAGGTTGAGTATATACAACTGTCATAGGCGTCAATATACTCCTTTAGAGAGTCAATGTCCTAACTGATATTTGTCCCGACCAGTAATTTATTCAAGGGTGTTCAAACTTGAAAGCAGTAAAAAAAATTCTCCAAAAAAAAGTATTCAATATATGTCATATACCTCTAAAATCAAATATTTTATCTATATACACACTATAATTTTTTGATCAAGAGTGGTCAATTTACCACCTTTGTGATAATGTAGCTTCCCCATGTTTGCCCCTCCATCATACTAAAGGAATTTGTACATACAAGATTTTTCACATATGTACTAGAATTCATGAACTTGAGCTACGTTACACTTAAATCTAAAAATGCAACCAACATAATGTGAACTTATTCTATATATATATATTTTTTTTAAAACTTTTTCTTATCTCTCCGATATAATGTGAAATTCGCCTAACGTGTCAGATACATCATCATTTTAAAAGTCTTATAACCTAAAAGTTTGTCAATCGTCGACCTAGTACATCAATGGTTTAAATGTTATTATGTAGACTCTCACGTAAATAATGGCAAACGCTTATAGTTTGGGATATTACAAGCTACCGTAGCATTATGTTTAATAATAATGGAAAAATAGTTAGAAATTTAGTCATTTAAGTCGGCATCGTCTTCTTAAATTGTTTTTAACATTTTGTTTCTGAAGTCGGCATCTTCTTTTTCTTCTTTCTACCTGAAGTCGGCATATTCATAGTTGGCCAAGTTGGGAAAAAAAACAGAAAAAGAAAGAAGGAAAGCGATGTCACACATGTTAGAAAACTGAAAAAGCAGAACGACCTCGTAGCCACATAAATTTGCACCGATTTATTATTTCGGTATATAAAATTTTATTTTTTTTATTTGGGCACCTCTGCTTAGTGAACTGAATATTAATAAACACATTGATAGACTTTTTTTCTGAGGGTCCACCAAATTATATAGAGAAATAGATTTTTTATTAATTTCCATAGAACTCATGCACACAGTAGTAAGTAGATAACACAATAGAGTTTTACGTGAAAAACTCTCAGCTCACGGAATTAAAAATCACGATCTATACTTGTAGGATTTTAACTTCACTACTGAGCAACTTCAGATTACAAACTATTGTAACTTAAGAATTAACCTCTTAATCCTTCACTAACTTGGAATAACTCTACTAGAAGCTCCTTTGTAATAACTCTATTACAAAACTTACAACTCGACTAACTCTAGCCAAAACACAAATACAACGTTTATGATTTTATAAAAGGTTTCTTACACAATACTTCTAACTAAGCTAAGTTGGAATTATAAGTAAATTACTTTGAAAAATGTGCAACACAACTAAGGACATATAATGACTCAATACAGGAAACTGGTCCTTCGTTATGTTGTTCTTTGTTCGTGACGCCTTGAATGTCAATTGCAAGTTAGCAACATACTTGAGTAAAAGCTTGATGAAATCTGGAATGTGCAAGTGTAATGTTTTGCCTTTGCTTCATGTTAATATTACATAAGTGGTATCACTTGAATGATGTAAGCATGTTTGGTACAAAGGCATTCCCCACAAAGTGACTGTTGCACTGTTTGCATTGTTGCGTGTGTGCAGAGAAGGAGTTGCAGCGACTTTACAGCTATGGGGTTTGACTGGTTGATGTCGCCCAAACTCACACAACAAATATAGGTTGAGAGGCGGTCGAAGCTATAATAAAACTCCAATGCAAGTCGGGGTCGAATCCACTAGGAGCTAGATGTAGGATTAGGTATATACCTAGTGTGAATGTATGATGTGCCCTAGATTACAATACCACATTTTCAATTTTTGTTTCTACTTCTACTTTTAAGCTATTGATTTTAATTGCAAAGCTAGAAGACAATATTTTTGGGTTTTGGTTATTTTTCAAATTATAGAAGGTCTAGAGTTACGACTTCCGCCTAGTTAGTTATCTAACGGATTTAGAGCTTTAGGGCATGTTTGATTTATCGGGATACAACATAGTAATCACACACAATTACTCACTTTATACCTCTCGGTAGTTTGAGTGATTTTGCCCGATTTGGCTTTCTCAAGCCCAAATAGGTATTTCACAAAGCAAGTGATAAATGCTATAGTCGGTTCTTACTATCTCTAGGTTCGACCCATTAATTGGGGCTATCAATTTCTTGAGTTCACCCCAATTCCTAGTTAGCCAAGTTTTCCTAGACTTTGTCTCTCTTTCTCAAGTAGAGATTATGTCAATTAGGCATGAATCAGTGTTTGCACCCATTAATTCTCAAATTCAAGCAAGAACTAGGATAAATATCATAAACCCAATCATAAATAAGCCCTAAATCAATTACCCATTAAGTACCCATACTAGAGTTGGGTCACAGCCCTAGCTAAGGATTTAACTACTCATTGAAAATGAAGAAACTAAGATAGAATTCATAATACTTGATTAAGAAAAGAAAATCTAATGTTTAAAAGCTAAACTAATACAAAGTTACCCAATACAGTAAATAAAAATAACTCAGGTGCACCCAACTTACAAAACTTGACCTAAAAATGACAAGAAGTTCTATTTATATCCAACTGAAAATATTTGACAAAATTGCCCCTGCTAAGGTTGTGCAGCCGCACAATTTTGTGTGTGGTCCGCACTTTGAGATTGACTGGTCAAATGAGCTTTCTGCCGTCGCATAAAACTGTGATGCGGCCGCACTTCCTCTAGTTGTGTGGACCGCACATTTCTGAGTGCGACTGCACACTTGAACTTGGACTGGACTTCTTTCAGCGGACCACACATTTATGAGTACGGCCGCACTTTGGCATCCTACGGCCGGTCAATAATAGTGCGGTACGCACATCTTCAAGCTTCCCAAAACATGGTCTCTGAATCTCCTTTTCTATGCAGCACAATAATTGTGTGGTCCGCACTCTATGAAGGAATTCCATCAGTGCATCTTCAGAGTTTGCGGCCCCACACAGTATTGTGCGGTCCGCACTGTGGCCTCTTTTTGCCTGGTTTTGGTCCTTGTCCAATTTTACTCCTTTTTGAGTTGATTTTCACTTCTTTGGCTCGTTTCCCAATATCCTGCAAGAAAGCACCTTTCATTAGTTCTCGGGAACACTTTTAAGCATTTTTGAGCTAAAATGCAAGTAAAAGAAAGCAAATAAGCAGTCCAAATCCCTACTTATCACTGGTACAGTCAGCAAGAGAACTGATGTCTACCTATTCCCTTTAGTGTTTCTTTGGCTCTGAACATTGGAACATGTGTCAGACTTGAGACTTGTAGATCTTGAACACTTTGAGGATGTGGAGCAGGTTCCCCATTTGGGTCTAACATCAAGTTTGTTAGATCATCAAAACATAACAGGACACATAACTTATCAATTTTTCTCTTTTTGATGATGACAAACATGTAATTGGAATTCCCTCTGAGCCTGTGACCCCTCTTGTTCCCTCTCTTGTTCCCCCTCAATAAATTTTCCCCCTTTGGCATCATAAAAGGATTAGGCACAAGCAATAAGCAAAACGAAGTCTAGCCTGGTTAAACTATGCCACATATGTGCACACACTCATGACTAAAGACAGAGCAGAGGAGCAAAGTATGCACAACAAAAAGGACAGATATTCATTAATTTTGGAAATAAACAGGGAGCAGTACCATTGTTAGAGAATCATCCACAAAACAAAACAACCAAAAGAAAAACCAACCACTAACATGTTAAAACAAAAATAGAGCAAAGATAAAGTAAACTTGACACTAGGAAGGGAACGAGCTTAAGGAGCACTGGAAGGGGGAGTCAGAGATGAAGAGGCAAGAGTTATAAGGAGGATATCCATTCGAGCATTTGCAGATCCTTGCTCATTGAGTAACCTCTCTTTCAGGTCCTCAACCTGTTTCTTGAGATCAACATTTTTTTTGGTCAGGCAAGCAACCTCTGCGCTTTGTGAGCTAATGGAACCAGGTGCCTCCTGGGCCTAACTAAGTTGTCCCTCAAGGCTAACATTCCTTGCCTGCAATTTCCTTATCTCTTCATTGGCGATATTTTGAGTTTCAATCAGTTGAGAGATAGTTGAATTGCTACCAACCCCTCATTTCTTATCGATGCACTCACACTCTTCTAAGGTGGTTTTGGAGAAAATCACTGTGGCCTTTCCCAAGGGAACTTTGAAGAACTTAAATACTTCGGTGAGAAGAAACCCGTAGGACAACCCATGATTACCATACTTAAAATCTGCCACTTTCTTCATCTGCTCAATCATGATACCCGACATATTTATAGTTGAGAATGCATCCAGTGGTTGCATAAGGAATATGTCTGCTCATGATGTAATGGAATGCCTTTCTGCACAAGGGAGCAACACCTTGTTCACCATCTCTAATATCAATTGGTACACTGGAAGGAAGACCTTCTTGTGTACTCGTGCCCCTTGTTGTCCTGCATCATCCTTCAGAATGGCATTTCTGAAGTTTGAAGAGAAAGTCCCCTCAATGGAGGATATACCATCAGTAGGCACTCCCAAGACAGTTCCTAACACAGCCTCATCCATCACAAAGTCAACCCCATTCACCTTCAAGTAGATGTTATCATCCTCAACTGTGAACAAATCGACAAAGATTCTGCGCACCTCGGCCTCATACACCTTAGGAATCTTATGTGTGAATAGATGTGTCCGCTGTTGAAATTCAAAAATTCAACCAGTTGGCGCATTCTCGTCATGTCAAGAATGTTAGTGGCAAAGGTTCTACCCCACAACACCTTCTGCTTTCTTAGATTTTTCCTTCCTTCATTCTTGGTTGAACCCACCTTGGCCTTCTTGGAGGAACCAGGTTCCTCATTGGTAACAACCTTCCATTTTATTGATTTTCTCACATTTTTCCCTTTGTTTTTTGATTTATCATACACCTTCTCAGAAAGTGTCTTACCAGACTCCTCATCCACTTTCTCTCCAGACTCACCCACTTCTATATTACTAACCTTCATCACTCTCACGGATGACTCTTTTCCAGATTTTTGAATAGCAGGTTTCTTGGAGGACTTACGGATTAAGGGATTGGGTTCCTCATCCACCTCGTCATCAACGTCGACAACTAGAGCTGTAGGCACTACCTCTTCTTGTACTAACTTACCACCCTTATCAACCACCTCCTCTTCTTTTCTTCCTTACTTTTGTTCAACACTAATTCAAGAGATTCCTTCTTTTCTAGCCTAGTAGTAGGTATTTTAGGAGTGGGCATTTTGGGAGTTGCCCTTCTACTCCTAGAACTAATAAAGCTTGCAAGATCCAATCGTCAGCTTTCTTCACTATCCTCATTTTGTTCCTCGGACGTAGACCGTATCTCAGGAGCAACAATGGTCAAAGGCTCAGCATATAAATGAGGAAAGGGAGTGGGATTAGTACTGAACTGAGGTTCTTTGGAAGAATAGGGGATTTCATCCCAAGTAAGAAAAGAGGGATCCTCTTGGGTGGAGGGATCAAGTCCCTCATGTGGTTCCCTAGTAGTACTGTATGGTGCTAGATTTTTGATAGGCACTAGTTCCCTTCCCTCATCCAGTAGACTATCACCTTCCCCCTAAGACCCATTGGTTTCAGACACACTTTCATAACCACCAACCATACATCCCTCAGTAGCGATTGACAATATTTTCTATATGGCCTTTTTTTTTATTTTAATCCCAAAGTAAAATCAGAAGGCATAGGAGGTATAATACCTGTAGAATCAAAAACATTCAAGCCGAGGTCTTAGGTAGTCATCGCTAAGTCATCATCGGTACGAACCATACCCTGTTGTGCCTCAGAACTCTGTTCCGCTTGCAAACTAGAGACTTCCTAATTTTCTTCTCTCTCTACTATTCCTTGTTCAACAATTTTTTTCTGGCGAGGCAGAAGAAGAGGTCGCAGCCACAAACCTCTTGAGACTCGAAGTTTGTGACTTCAATGAGAACCAGAACTGATTTGGTTGGAGAAGAGACAGTGGGTTGTTGGGAATCTTGCTTAGGGTTTGGACTGGGTGGTGTAGGGTGCTTATACTCTGTCACCGGTGCTTCAAGAGTTGAAGACACAGTGAGGACGACGCTGGGAACATTTGTGTCTTCGAGATTCTCGAATATGACAGAGAATAGTTAGAGTTTATGAGAGAATGGTGTGTTTGGGAGTTGAGAGAAAAAGAGAAATTTTTGGCTTTTGGTGTGAATAGTTATGAGAGTGATAGTGTTTGGGTTTATTTAAAGAGGGTAAGGGACTGGTTAGGAACGTGTATTGATTTTCTGTATAGATGGGTCGTTTCATAACGGGTAGTACGCTTGGGTTTCGAAGAGGAAAAAGGTGAGACTGGCATGTTAAGTGACGTGCCACCTTTTTAACCATTTAAAAATTGTGCATGAGAATACAAAGAAACTACTAACCTATGCCAAAGGAACCAGGTTCCCAAATAGATCGGATTTGGAAGTCAGGCTTGACTCACAGGTCATCCTCAAGAGAGAAAGTTTTAAGTACTTAGGGTCAATTGTCCAGGGAGATGGGAAGATCGACGGCGCTGTTACGCACTATATTGGGTTGGGGTGGATGAAATGGAGGTTAGCGTCTGGAGTCTTGTGTGACAAAAATGTGCCACCGAAACTCAAAGGTAAGTTCTATAGAGCGGTGGTTAGACCGACCATGCTGTATAGGGCTGAGTGTTGGCCAGTCAAGAATTCACATATCCAGAAGATGAAAGTAGCAGAAATGAAGATGTTGAGATGGATGTGTGGGCACACTAGGCTGGATAAGATTAGGAATGAAGATATTGGGAAGAAAGTGGGCGTGACTCCGGTGGATGACAAGATGCGGGAAGCGCGACTTAGATGGTTCGGGCACATGCAGAGGATAAGCCTAGATAACCCGTTTAGGAGGTGTGAGATGTTGTCTTTGGCAGATACGAGAAGAGGTAGAGGGCGGCCTAAGAAGTATTGGGGCGAGGCGATCAGACAGGACATAACGCGACTCCAGATTTATGAGGACATGGCTCTTGATAGGAGGGTGTGGAGGTCGAGCATTAGGGTTGTAGGTTAAGGGGTAGTCGAGCGCTTTTACTCTTTGTACCTGTTTCCCTCTTTGTTCCGGCGAGTATGATAGTGTTGATTTATGTTGTGTTTCACACTTTTGCATAATATATGTGTTACTTATTTTCCATTTATTTGCTGTCTCTCACGTTGCTGATATTATTTTTTGGGTTTTTGTTGTTACATATCTAGTGTCTATGAGTCGAGGGTCTCCCGAAAATAGCCTCTCTACCACATTGGAGGTAGGGGTAAGGTCTGCGTACACTCTACTCTCCCAGACCCCACTGGTGAGTTTTTACTGGGTTGTTGTTGTTGTTGTTGAGCCTCATCCTTTTACTAAAATGCAATACCATTAGCTCTTTGTTTGCTTTGTAATATCCATGCGTGTTGACTTGTAATGGTATAGAAATGAGTTAGACTTAGCCAGGAACAATTTTTAGCTATTTTACCTGTTCATTTATTTCATAGCCAATCATCGAGGGACCATATTCTCAGCTTTACTTCATCAACCCAAGTGCCAAGAGGTTCTTTTCAAAGTGCTCTCTTCTCAGTGCTTTGGTGAAGATGTCTGCAATTTCATCTTCTGTGCTACAAAACTTCATGTAGATAAACCCTTTTCAATATTGTCTCTTATAAAATGATGTCGCACGTCAATGTGCTTTATTCTCTTATGCTGATTGCATTCTTTTCCGTGTTGGGAGCACTGGTGTTGTCACATAGTAATGGCACACAACCAGAAAACATGCCAAAATCTTCCAACTGCTGCTTGATCCAACACAATTGAGCACAGCAAGAAGCAACTGCCACATACTCAACTTTTGGAATTGAAAGAGCTACTGAGTTTTGTTTTCTTGTACCCCATGAAATTAGACATGATCCCAGAAAATGTGCCATGCCAGAAGTGATTTTACTATCCACCATATATCCTAGGGTTGTGCATGGATCGGATCATATCGGATCGTATTTAGCACATTTCGGATCGGATTTCAAATTCTAGAAAATTCAATCCAAATCCGATCCGAATTAATATCGGATCAGATCAAATTTTAAAGGATCGGATTGGATTCTCAGATTTCGGATCGGATTATTATGCTTCAAAATTTCAAATATGTATATTTTCTTTGTAAAAAAGGAAATACAGTAAGAAAAATTTATGTTTGTTCAATTATGAGATCACTATGGTGCCAAGATAGCTAAATCCATCAATTGTAAATGTAATAACGTGGAGGAAAATGTAAAAAAAGTACTAATTATCCAAAATTAAAGTTTAGTGTTGGATCGGATCGGATTAAAATTATACCAATCCGAATCCGATCGGAAATCTAAAATTTCAATAAACACAATTCGAAATTCGATCCAATCCGAAATCTAAAATTGAACGGATCGGTTCGGATTTCAGATACCCGATCCAAATAAACAGCCCTAATATATCCAGCATAATCAGCATCAACATCAACATATCCTATCAAGTCGAAATTATCTCCAGAGGGATAGTAGAGAACCAGGTCCTGCATTCCTTTTAGATACCTCAGAATTCTCTTAGCAGCCTTCAGATAAGATTCATTTGGATTTGATAGACACCTGCACGTAGTCCCACACTGAAAATGATATCGGGTCTACTTGTTGTGGGATACAAGAGTGACCCAATGATACCTCTGTACATGGTCTCATTCACAGAGGAACCAGGTTCATCCATGTCCAGACGAGTGGTAGTGGAAATAAGAGTATCAATGATTTTTGAGCTTTCCATTTCAAATCTCTTCAGAAGCTACTTGATGTACTTCTGTTGACTTATTATTGTTCCCTTAGGAGTTTGCTTAACTTGTAGACCCAGGAAGTAGTTCAATTCCCCCATCATGCTCATTTCAAGCTCACTTCCCATGCTATTTGCAAACTCCTCACACAGAGAATTATTTGTTGCACCAAAAGATGATGTCATCAACATAGACTTGCACAATGAGCAGGTTCCTTCCCTGTTTCTTTAGAAATAAGGTATTGTCAATTTTCCTCTTGTAAACCCATTTTATTGGAGAAATATGGACAATCTTTTGTACCATGAACGAGGAGCCTGCTTCAGCCCATATAAAGCCTTGTTGAGCTTAAAGACATGCTCAGGATGCTCATGATATTCAAACCCAGGTGGCTGCTTGACAAAGACTTCTCCTTTTAGAAAAATATTCAGAAATGCACTTTTGACATCCATCTGGAACAATTTAAATTCCATATGAGATTCAAAGGCAATGAGGATTCTGATAGCTCCCATTCGAGCAACAGGAGCAAAAGTTTAATAATATTCGATCCCTTCTTCTTGATTGTAGCCTTAAACTAATAGCCTTGCCTTGTTCTTTGTTGTGTTTCCAAACTCATCAAGTTTTTTCCTGAATACCCACCTGGTTCCTATAAGAGTTATGTCAGCAGGTCGAGGAACCAGGTGCCACACTCTATTTCTCTCAAATTGATGAAGTTCATCTTGCATGGCACAATCGACAACCTTCAAAGCTTCCTTGATATTTTTGGGCTCAATTTAAGAGAGAAATGCGGAGAAGGCAAGGGAGTTCCTTGACTTTGATCTAGTTTGAATCCTTGAGTCAAGAAGAGTGATCGCATTTTGGAGAGGGTGTGATTTTTGTGCTTCCAATTGGACACCTGAATTTCATTGTGAGAGGGTTCAGGCTCTTCTGAATGTGACCCATTTTTGACATGAGTCCCGCTTCTCAGCTCTGCATCTGGAGTTCCGTGCACAACATAAATGACTCTATTCTCAGATTCAATTGTTGTGATCGAGGAACCAAGTTCCTCAATATCATCTAGAGACATAGTTACATCATCATTCGTGTCTTATCATGTGTATCTTTCCCATATAAGTGGTGCGATACATCAAAGATCACATGTATGATTTCCTTGACACATTGAGTTCTCTTTTTGTAGACTTTATGTGCCTTGCTTTGTGTCGAATAGCCCAGAAAGACTTTATGTGCCTTGCTTTGTGTCGAATAGCCCAGAAAGACTCCTTCATCTCTTTTTTCCAAGTGATTCCTTACCATTGTTGAGGACATAACATTTTTATCCAAATGTCCTTAAATGTTTTAGCTTGGGTTTCCTCCCGTTTAATAGTTCATACGGAGGTTTGTCTAGGAGGGAACTAATCATGCACCTGTTCACCAAATAGCATGCAGTGTTGACAGCTTCTGCCCAGAAACTTTTAGCAATGCCACTATCAATCAACATTATCCTTGCCATGTCTTCAAGAGTCCTATTTTCCAACTCCACAACAACATTTTGTTAAGGTGTTCTTGGAGCTGAAAATTATGAGTGATGCCATTTTCAGTGCAGAATTTGTCGAATTTTGCATTATCAAATTTTGTGCCATGATCAGATCTTATACGTAAGACATTGTGGCTCAGCTTCATTTAGATCTTCTTCATGAAGGCAACAAACACTAGGAACATTTCATCCTTGGATATGAGGAACAAGGTCCAGGTGAATCTGGAATAATCATCCACTATAAAAAAAATGTACTTCTTTCCTCCTCTACTTTGCACCCTCATAGGTCCACACAGATCCATGTGGAGAAGATCAAGTGGACTTGAGGTGCTGACTTCCTTTTTGGGTTTGAAAGAAGACCTGAGTTGCTTTGTTTTTGCATATGCATCACACACCTTCTGATATTTGAAGCTTGAACTTGGCAGTCCACGAACCAGGTCCTTCCTGACCAATTTGTTCAGCAATGTCAAGCTTGCATGACCCAATTTTATGTGCCATAGTTCAACATCATCATCAACAACACTTAGACAAGTGAGATCTCCATTTTGCAATGACTTAAAATCAGTAACATAAATGTTTTTGTATCTTTTTTCTACCATGACCACTTCACCAGTCACAAGATTTGTGACTGTGCAGACCTTTGACACAGATTCCACTTTGTTTCCTTCGTCTCAAATTTGGGAAACACTTAGTAGGCTATATTTCAAGACGTTCACATAATACACATCTTCAATTGAGTGAGTGAGTGACTTCCCAATTTTTCCTACTCCCAGAATGTATCCGCTTTTGCCATTGCCAAAGGACACACTCCCTCCTTGCAGGGCTTTGAGTGAAAGGGAATCATAGATACTTCCTGTCATGTGCTTAGAGAAGCCACTATCCATGTACCATTTTTGGCTGCTTTCTTTCTCTGCTCCCTACACAATACAATCAATGATTAGACTTAGGAACCCAAATAAGTTTGGGTCCAAATTAAACTTCTTTTTTCCAGGCAGGCAGTATACACTTTTTACCAGATGGACCAGGTACCTTAGCAGCAGTTACTTTTTCAGCAAAACTTTGTTCTATTATTGGGACTGAATTCTAGCCTTACAATTTTTTTTAAGTGCCTAGTGTTTCCACAGTGAGTGCAAAGCCAGTTATCAGGAATAATAACATACTTGCTCTGTGGATTATAGGGAGTCTTTTCATTTTTGAACCCGACTCCCTGCATGTTCCCACTATTTCTTGTGTACAGGGCATCAATTGTATTGGAGGTCCAGGTCCACTTTAGAGACTTTTCTAAGTCACTTTTAGCTCTGCCTAGATCTTCTTTAAGCTGTCTGTTTCTTTCGAGTTCAACACATATACTAGATTTTACAGATTTGAGTTCATTTTCAAGCTAAATGTGTGTCTCTCTGGTAATTTCCTTTCCCTTTTGGACAATCCCAGAATTATTTTCCCTTTTTAATTCCTCTATTGTTTCTTTTAGGTCTATGAAAACTACCGACAAGTCATCTCTCTCATTTTATATGTCTTCAACCTTTTTAATCAAAACACTCTTTTCTTATTAAGTCCTAGATGGTTTCTTTTAGGTCAGCCACTAAGATTACTAAATCATCTCTCTCATTTTTTACCTCTCCTAACTTTACAGTTAAAGTACCTTTATCATTTATAAGACTGTGATAAGCATCAATTAAGACATTTGCCAAAGATATAAGCTTTTTTTGAGAATAAGACTTCATATTTCCTTGAACATCTAGAAAGTTTACCTCATAATCATCATTGTCTTCATCCTCGTCAGATTATGCCATCAGGGCAAAGATAAAGTCATAATCAGCTGCTCCACTTTCAACTGCCATCATGGACGTATCTCCTTATGCATTATCTTTTCCATACTCGCTGGAAGAATCTCCACATGCAGCAAGAGCTTGTTTCACAATATTGTCAGCAACTTCTTTTCTCTTGAATCTTTTGTCAGGAACCATGTTCCTCTTTGTTGTTTTGTCAGTGTTGTGGTTGTACTGGTCTTGCTTGAGAAGGGGACAATCCTTGATGAAATGCCATGGCTTCCCGCACTTATGACATACGTCATATCCTTTTGGTTTACTAGAGCTTCCCTTCTTTGAAATGCTTCCATTTCTTCAAACCATCTTCTGAAATCTCTTTGTCAGGTAAGCCATATCAGCATACTCACCACTTGACTCATTATTGTCTGTCTTGAGGATCAGTTTCTTCTCCCTCTTGGGCTCTCTTCTCTCATGATCCTTTTTCTTCTTCAATTCATAAGTTTTCAGATTACTAATCAGTTCATCAACTGTCAGTTTTTGCAGATCTTTTGCCTCCGTGATAACATTTACTTTGCTTTCATAGGAACTAGGTAATATGCTGATTATTTTTCTGACAAGTTTATTTCATGGAATAATTTCTCCTAGAGAATAAAGCTCATACATGTACTGAATGGACTTATCATCCTTCATCCTGAAGAGTTCATACTCAGTGGTTAGCATATCGATCTTCGATTGCTTGACTTGAGTTGTTCCCTCGTGAGCTGTATAGAGATCTTCCCAAATCTTCTTGGCAGATTGACAGGCAGAAATCATGTGGTATTTGTCTGTTGCAATGCCACTAACAAAGATCTTTTTTGATCGAAAGCTCTTCTCTATCTCCTTGCGATCAACATCGTTATATTCCTTTCGGAAAAGGGCTTAAAGTACCTCTATCGTATGCTAAATGATTTATAAAAATTCCCCCTTAATCTATCCGTCTGAAAATATATAGGACGTTAATTCTATTATCAAAATTACCCCACAACTAACAACACTTCATGTGGGCTTCTCATTAAATGAATTGCCATTCTTTCATTTGTCCACTTGGCTCAATGGGGCTGAAATTGCATTTGGGTAAATTTCAACCCATTTAACCGATCTGACCCACTCTTTTTTATGTAGGTCAGCTCTCCGTACATTGCGACTGCCGTGAACAGTAATGTAATCATGCTTTAATGAACACTGGTCCACCGTCCACTGGTGAAAATCCACCGAACCACCACCAAAAATTGTGCCTTCCAATTGCGCACCAACCTCATCAAATCATTTCCTACAACAATTCCCCAGCTGCTACATATTTGCAAAATGGTGTTGGGACCACTGTAGTGAAAAATTGCATGGGAGTTATAAATATTTCCTCGCTCGTTTCTAGGTCAAATCGAGCCATTCCAAGCACTAGGGATTCTTCTCCAGGTCCAAATCAATTTCCCCACCAAAATTTGGAGGATTTCACTGTTGGAATTGGGAGCTCCGATCATCTGAACAGTCAAAAAATGCACCAGATTGTCGCGCATGGAGTTTTGGTGAACCAATTGGCCCAAGACAAATGCCAAATGATTCTTGTTGTTCAGGCGATCGTTTTCAACTCATTAAACCCAAAATTCACCGGCTCAATTTTTACAACAATTCAAAAAGGTACTTTTGCAGATTTGGTATCACCAGGTGTTCGACAAATGCCTAAGCCAATTCCCCAGCTCAAATGGTTGGTACTAATGTTCCTCAAGATTTTCATGACCATAATGAAGTCAGTCGTCAACCTAATTCTCATGAAACAATTCGAAAAAGGGTGATCGGGCACTTTCTTCCCCTTTAGTTCCTCTTATGGTCGTCAATGGTGTTCAGGATGTTGAACCCATCAGATAACAAAAATATTGAAACAATTGATGCTAGATTTTTTAGTTTTACTCAGATTTGTTTTTGGACAAGAGTGTCATGTGGCCCAATAAAAAGACGCCAACACATTAATTTGAAGGTCCAGGTGGTCTCCCGTTAAACGTAGGGGTATTATAATTAATAAAATTAACGTAGTGTGTACTTTTGGACTAATAGATGGACGGTATGTGTATTTTTGGACTGATAGATGAATGAAGGCTATAACTAAACCATTTATCAAACAATAGGGGTAGTTTAGGCCCTTTTTTGTATTCCTTTCTTATCTTAGGAACTGACATTGTTGGTTCACCAATGGTCTTCATAGGAAAGAAAGGACCAACACAGATAACATCCCAAAGCTCTGAGTCTTCATCCATGATGAAGTCATGCATCCTTGTCTTCCACCATTCATAGTATTGGCCATTGAATATTGGTAGTTTGTAGGTGGATTGACCTTCTTCAAAGTTTGGTGGAGCAGTCATGAGGATCCTTTCTAGGTGGTAGGCTGATAGAAAGAACATGCTCTGATACCAATTTATAGAACCTGAGGGTCCACCAAACTATGTAGAGAAATCGGTTCTTTATTAGTTCCCACAAAACTCACACATACAACAGTAAGTAGATAACACGGTAGAGTTTTACGCGGAAAACTCCCAGCTCATGGGATTAAAAATCACGACCTACACTTCTAGGATTTTAACTTTACTACTGAGCAACTTCATATTACAAACTATTGTAACCTAGGAATTAAGCTCTTAATCCCTCACTAACTTATAATAAATTTACTCCAAGCCCTTTTGTAATAACTCTATTACAAAGCTTACAATTTGAGTAACTCTAGACAAGACACAAATTCAACGTTTATGATTTTACAAAAGGTTTCCTACATAATGCTTCTAACAAAGCTAAGTAGGAATTTCAAGTAAATTACTTTGACAAATGTGCAACACAACCAAGGACATATAATAACTCAATGCAGGAAACTGATTCTTCGTTATGTTGTTCTATGTTCTTGACGCCTTGAATGTCACTTGCAAGTTGGAAACACATTTGAGAGAAAGCTTAATGAAATCTGGAATGTGCAAGTGTAATGTTTTGTCGTTGCTTCATGTTAATATTACATAAATGGCATCACTTGAATGATGTAAGCATGTTTGGTACAAAGACATTCCCCATAAAGTGATTGCTGCACTCTTTGCATTGTTACGTGTATGCATAGAAGCAATTGCAGCGACTTTACAGTGGGGTTTGACTGGTATAGTCAATAAGGGAACTGATGTCTATCTGTTCCCTTTGGTGTTTCTTTGGCTCTGAACATTGGAACATGTCGCAGACTTGAGACTTGTAGATCTTGAACACTTTGAGGATGTGGATCAGGTTCTCTATCTGGGTCTTAACATTAAGTTTGTTGGATCATCAAAACATAACATGACATATAACTTATCACACATCCAATTGAACGTGTTCTTCACTCGCTGTGACATGACTAACACGTCATATATGTGTAATCTGTGAGTCCTACTATAAAAGATAAATTATTTTACCAGATCTTTATTCTCCTCCTTTTTAAAATATTAATTTTTTTCTTCTTCTTCATAGTCAAAGCTCCCGCAGATCCACCACCATTCCACCATATTTAATACTCGACCGTCATTAATTTTTTTTTCATTATCTTCATCTTAAAAATCCTTCTCTCAAAAGACCTCTTAAATCAGTAAAATTAGCCATTGTTTCAACAAGTCACCATTGAAAGGCTAAAAAATTTTATTTGCCGTAGACAATCCCTCAAAACAAGAAAAATTTAAAGATGATATTCATTTTATTTTTTTGCAGTGAAGCTTTTAGTGAAGAAAATTAGCTGTCTATTTTGATTCCTAAGAATAATGTGTTTTTGGGTATTTTTCAGAAATTTTAATGGGGAAGGAGACACATGTTAATAGGTCTAGGAGATATTGTGATGTTTGGAAAGTCAGACTATTGATTTATTTGAGGTATTTTTATGGAGCATAGATCTACCATTGTTATATAGTGAAGAGCTCTAATGGAGATGGAAAAAAAAAAGAGAAACAAAAGGATTTGTGATTTCAGGGGAAAGAAAAGAAAAGAAAGGGTAAGGGGATGGGGAGATGGGGTGTCGAGTGGGTTTTTTTGAATTATTAATTCTTTTTTACTTTTATCTTTTTTTTTCATTTTTAATTACTCGAGCAAATTGCTTTCACGCATCTGATTTACGTAATATGCACACACTATTATCACGTCACACATTATTGCCATATAAGCTTGATCAATGATCAAACGTGTTTATTGACACTCATTTCGTAAAATATAAGCGTTTAAATAAGAAATTTATAAATTTATTTATCGAATTAACAAATAAGTACAAATTTAAGTGGCCCGAAGACCATTTTGCCAACTGAAAAATAATCAGACAATGTCTCAATGATTAGTTACAGCGGAAATTGTCTTCTTTTATGAGGCTCCCCTCTTTATGAAGCTGCTGGCAGTGTGTTTTCTACTACTTTATTATTCGTGGAACTCAAATAATTATAGCGTTGAATGTTAACTGATAATAAAACAAAGATATTTTTGTTTTTAATGATGTAAGTGAACAGATATTTTCCATTCCTCTTTTTTGGAGTTGAACTTTCTTCATTTGATAACAAATTATTCAAATGAAACCTTTGGATGTTTTAATACAACATTTTTGTTAGAATTAAACGAATTATAGATTGTAATCTAATACATAAACCTTAAACATGACTTAAAAAGATCGCGGGACTTAGTAATTTTCACAAAATGTAGAGTAACCAATAATTTAATAAAAAAAGCATACAAACTCATCATGACGTTTTCTCGAGAAATGTGTCTCTTTCTTTCCTTGATTTTACAGAACAATTTCATGGAAATGTTGTTATCATATTGGTAGATAGATAGTAACGTTTCCCTATTAGAATTAGACCATCTAATAGTGCAAATATCCGTTTATACAGTCAGTAATAAAAGTTAAATTCTAGCGAAAGAGTGACGTTTGTCATAACTATAATTCGAGTTAGGTCACGTTACCATTAATGACTTACCATGTTTCTTATTGGTTGTTTGTTATGACTAGAGTATATGCCACCTCATTCATCAAACAGCCCTTACACCACTGCTCCTACAGACCGTTATTTTAAATACAGAGAGAAATCAAAGATCCCAAAGAAGTTGGTCAATTCATCAATCAACGAAAACCTATTTCGGCCATTAAAACTGAAAAGTGAAAAAAAGAAGACGAAGGTATTCTTGTCTAAATAGTCGGTAACAAGAAAACAAGAAGAAATTTAGGTAAGATTTTGTGATGGAAAAAAAATGTTATACTTTAGCCGCAAATATTGAAAAAGGATATTAATCTTGATAGAAGATTTCATACTTGTGGCACCTGAACTTAGGGTTTTTTTCCTTAATTAAATGATGGTGACAATTGTTATCCAGTCTTAGAAAAGGTAGACATGTATTATTAATTCTTCTTTCTAGGGTTTTGATTTTATGTTTTCTTCAAACATAAGTCATTGGAAAAACAACTTTTTTTTTATTTTTTATCTACTCTAGTCAATGTTGCACCACGTCAAACATTCTCTTAAATTTTATTTATTGAGAATAGAAGAAGTGGATTTAGCTTATAATTAATGCACTTTGTTTTTATGGTTGGGGGCGGGACCAAATATATTTAACTGCTCTCATTATTTTTACTTATTTTTATTTTGTAGGTTCTAGGAATTTATTACTCCAATTGAGTCAGCATTTATTTTTTGTCGTAATTATTGAATCAAGGGGGCTATCTAGTACTAGACAGTCACAATAACGGCCCTTCTATATTTAGAGCTTGATGTTCCTAAGAATCACATAATTCAACTAGCTCTAAATATAAATTAGGGGCATAAAAAACTAGAGGTTAATCAGGGAAAACCCAACATATTAAAGATTTGATGACTTTAAAAATTTTAAAAATTACAAGCAGCAAAATAAGATCTTAAATAAATTATCTAAATGGAAGAAGTAATGTAGGAGTGTTCTAGTAATATTTAAAAATATTATTGACAAATTTAAATAATACCTGAATATATTTAGTAATAAAATTAAAGTGAATAAATTAAAGTTCAGAAGTAGAAAATATGTATTATACTTTTTTATATTAAGCAAGGACATTTCATCAAATAGTAAACTAATAAAACGTCACATGAAAATGTAAAAATACTAAATAATTAATAATGCAATAATGACAAGTAATAATAAACATAAAAGAGAAATAAAAAAAATAGAAGGATTAAACTTATTTAAATTTGAGATAAGAAAGTTCTTTCCAATTATGATGAGAAAAGCCATATAAAAGATAATATCACATAAGTGACGTGTTAATAAAATTAAAATAAGAAAATATTGAACAATGAAAGAATTATAAGTAACGAGTAAATAAGCTTACTCACGAAAAAAACTAAAAAAAAATTATTATAAAAATATAGAGATATAAGATTGATTTGAATTTGAGATGAGATAGTATTTTTTAAACGATAAGAAAATTCATATACTGGATTATAAACATCACTAAAATCATAATAGATAAAATTAACAAAAACAATTATAGAACAATGAAAGGACAAGCCGCTGGAGATACTAGAAAGCTAAATGAGTTGGCTGATTTTTCACGGATGAAAAAGTTTAACCTTTTGAGGTTAATTATTCTTCTTCTAGAGTAATAATTTTATTGAGACAACTCGATATAATTTATTTATTTATTTATTGGTCTAATTCATTTGAATATGGTCGTTAAAATTTAGTATGCATTATGATAAGGAAACAAAAGTAAATAAGGAATATTCTAGATTTGTATATTTCCTATGTTATT
>ML328614.1:0-21020 GCA_005239505.1 Nicotiana paniculata
TAATTAATTCCTAACTACCCCTTCCCCGACCCCTCATTCTTCGAGACCGACTCTCTCTCTATCCCTGGTCTCTCTCTCTACCTTCTCTCTAGAACCTTCCCTGTTCACCTCTTTCTTCGATGAAGCCCCTCCCTTCTCCGGCCATCTCCGACCACCATCCTTTCGACCACTAGCCTCCATGAGGCCTCCTCTCTCCGGTTCACTTCATCTCTGAAGCCGTCGAGGGTTTCGACCCTGTCCAACTCACTACTGGAGCTCCTGCTTGGGTTATTTCCGGCCTCTCCGGTAGGGTCTTGACACTATCATGCCATAACCACCACGATCTTTGAGTTTCACGGCAGGTTCCCCTATTTTTCTCTGGTTTCTTATTAAATACTAATTTTTGGCTTAAACCTCTTAAATCTCTGGTATTTTTAACTATTTAAGCTTGCTTCTTTATGTTTTACTTTATTCTCAACTAAGTCTTTAAGATTCAACAAGTTTTAAAACGTTTTAGCTTCCTTTTAAATTAGGGTTTCTCAAAACCTCTTCTGTTCTAGCTTGTAACTGAGTTTCCTTTCGTTCTTAAGTATGTTCTCTACATATTGTGATGGTTCTGTGATTTTATCTCGTTTATGTTAAAACCCTAATTTTTCTAGACCCCTATAAGTGATTCTATGTACTAGCACGGATGTTCGTCTCTCTTTGCTTGAGTTTCTGTGACTATATTGTTTGAATGACTGCTACTGAGCTTCCTTAGCTTAACTTATGCTTGTGACCATTAAGGCTACTCCGACTTGCATCTTTTAACTTGCTTGTCTACTATGTCTGAGTACTCCTGCCTATTTATATGATTGTGACTCTTATGTAATTATATGTTGGACTCCATACTTAGAGGTTTGATTGACAGACCTTCCTTTTATTGCTATCCAAATTGATTCACTCGTTTGTGGTGATTTATTCTTACTGGCTGTTGCCTTAATTAAAATATTTTGAACCATGGTATTAATTGTTTACTCTATTGCTTAGTAAACCTGATTCTTTCCTTGATTGAGTCTCGACTGATTTTTTGCTTTGCCTATATGTGTTACCGTTTGAATTTGAATCCCTTGAATAAGGAGTGATTGTATGATTTCTTGTTTAATTGATTCTGAGTCCCCTATTACTTAACAGGCCTGGATTCTTTCCTTATTTAAGTCATGTACTGATTTTATTTACCTTATATGGCTATATGTCTTTACCATTTTTGAGTCTGAATCCCATAATTTAAGGGAACCCTGTATTTTTCTTACACTGATGGGATTCTGTCTTCTTTTATTACCATGCCATTGTAATTCTTACATTATTTTTACTACATGTTTTCAACTATAAATACTCTATGTCTTTCAATAACAAAACACACACAGACTTGTGTCAAAACTCACTCTTTCTTATAAATCTCTTTGCCTTATTACTGCCCTCTTTTGCTCTTCTCTACTGTTAGCCGGATGCAAGCCATGGCTAACCATTGTGCTCATTTTGCTCTTTCATTCTGATGTTCTTTTCTCACTGGTATGTTCTAATTAATATTCCAGTTCCGAACCAATGTGTTTACTACTATTTCAGTTTGTCATCTCCCTGATTCTCTTCTATTTGTGTTTTTGCTGTCCAACATGTGATTAATCTCTTGTTTTTCTCCATTAGTACTTACCATGCCTTATCTCTTTAAGACTTATATGCTTTGGCTGAATTAATAATGCTTTGGCTAAAATCCTTAAATTTTGCTGCTTTCACTCTTGTTTTTATCCCTTTCTGAAGTTCACCCTGTTTTTCCTAAAACTCCTACTCTATTTTCAAATCATTGATCATGCATTCACTTCCTCTTTGCTGAATTTTATTAGACTGTTGCTCCGTGTTTTTTTTTTTGAATTACTGGATATTAGAATCAGTTCACTCTCTTCCAGATCATTCCGCTTGAATCCTTGTCCTGTTTTAAAATTATTGGGTTCTGAGATTGTGCACTCACTCTCTTTTACTAAAACTCCTTTACAATACTAGTTCTTGCCCTATTTGAATTATTAGATTTCAAAGTAAGTCACTCATGTTTGAAGTTACTCTGCTTTACTTTTAAATCCTGCTTTACTTCTGGTTACTGATTTTCTAAAAGGTTATTCGTCTCTTTTTATTGAAGACATCGAAACTGGTACGCTCTTGTCAATTCCTGGTATTGTCTTTAAAATTACTGGATTTTAATCAATCACTCTTCTCAAAACTATTCTGTCCTTTTAAACCCCCTGCTTTATTACTGAGTTTCAAGAAACCCAAAACTTATGAAACCTACTGTTTCCCAACTTAGAACTCATGTTTTAAATCCTGTCTTTGAGACCTTGCTTGTGTTTGAGACGTGGTATTTATGTGTTTACCTTTGGAGGGATCTGTGAGCCTCATATCTTCCCTTATGTGTTCCCATATCTTTAGTCCTATTTGTTTTACACGTCGCTTGGAATTTTATCCTTTTAAAACCTAAGGGTTCAACCTAGTACTCACATTGTAGGATTAGTAGTCCTAAATACCCTCCGGGACTTATAGGATGGGACGGGTAATAGCACACAATAAGATTTCGTGACCAACACGCGCATTTTAAATACTTTCATGGGGTGGGAAGGGTAGAATATGGATATGATGACCGGTGTTCTAATACCACGTGTAGCCCTTCTCCGAGGAGTGACATACCGGGTATTGCATTGATGTGATCCGTATTACCTTAAACCTAGGACAGTTCTTTTCAAATATTTTACTCTCATGTTTCTTTTCAAACCCCTTTAAAGATTTTTGTACGTGTTTGAAATCCCCTCTTATGTGAGCCTTACCTGCTATCTTGTCCAAATTCACAAAACTTCTTGGCTGGAACCCAAAGTTGTGGATCTCGAGGGGTGCCTAACACCTTCCTCTTGGGATAACTTCAAGCCCTTACCCAACCTCTGGTAATGCAAATTAGTTCATGAGTTATCTACTCTGGGTGCCCTAACGCACCACAAAAATTGTTAAGCTGCGACTCTTCCTCAATCCTTTACTTTAAGGAGTTGTCCAGAATGTCATAAACCCGATCTCTCCGTACCTAACCCGTGCGGTGGAAAAAAAGGAGGCGCGACATTGATCATTAGCTAGTTGACCGAGCATTTTTTGGGGGGACTCAAGGTAAACTTGTTGTTTTGTTCGCACGCCTCGGAGACATCATATGAGATTTTGCTTGTACTGTTTATTTCGAATCCGGAACAGTTGTACTTAGAGATTTCATAGTAAACTCAATAGAGCTTATGACTTCTACTGCCGATTTTGGGTATTGTATTGCTCTTGGGATTTATTGGATTATTATAGAAATTTCAACTTTAGGCTTAATAGTTATTTCTGGTTAAATTTTGCCTTCAATTCAGTAAGTGTTAAGCTTACCTATATTAGTGACTAGATGCCATCACGACACCTTACGGAGGAAAAATTGGGGTCATGATAAGTTGGTATCAGAGCCCTAGTTCCATAGGTGCTACGAGTCATAAGTGAACTTAGTAAAGTGTTGCGCATCGGTAGAGAGACGTATGTACTTATATTCGAGAGGCAACAAAACTATTAGGAAGACTTCGCTTCTTTCATTCCTATCGTGCCAGTTTATTGATCTCGGAGTTTGGCTAGTCGCAAAGCTTTGTCCTCCGAGTCATAAAGTGAATTAGGCTACAAAGAAAAAAGGCATCAAATATGGCGATTTCACAACTGAAGCAAAAATGTGGTTGTATATGTTGATACCCAATTTTTCCTCAAACTATTTTTAAACTTGCATATATACTTTCAAAATCAAGTTCCATAACTATTGGTATGTTTTCATAATTTTCCCATATTTTTATTAATTTATTTCTAATTTATCCAGTATTTTTATCTCTAATAATTAATTATGAATTGCATTACAAATGATTTCAAAGACATTTCTTGACTTAATATATTATTTTTGGTATTTTTAAGATCAAGTTATTTCACAATTGGTCAAATTGGCACTTTGTGGCTATAATTGCAATAATTTTGCAATTATAGCCTGACCATATGTTTTATGTTATTGCTATCCAATAATTAGTCATTTATATTTTTTAAATACTTATTAACCAATTTTTATTTAATTTATTAATCATCAATTTCATTTTTTAATTAGTAGTTATTTTTTAATTAATTTTAATTGAGCATTTAATATGTTAATTGAGTATTTAACAGCTAGCCATTTTTTATTTTAATTCTAGCCCCAATTAAATCTCACCCATACCCAATTAATTAACCCAATACCCAAGCCCAAACCTACACTACAATACCCTGCCCAACACAAGATCAATCTCGATCGTTGATTAAATCTGATCAACGGTCTAGATTAGACTTTCCTAAATTAAACCCTAACGACCTCCCCCTCCCCCCCTCCCCCCGTCTCTCATTTCCCCCCTCTCACACACTCTCCCTATCTCTCTAGTTATCTATAGAGACTTCTGGTCTCTCCACCTTCGATGAGGTCCTTTCATCTTCTCCGATCGCCTATTCGCCGAAAGCCATGGAGTCCTCACCATCCTCAGGACTCTCATGGCTCCTTCTCACCGGTGTTGTTGTCTCTAAGGTCTTCAAGAGACCAGGGTTCACTCTCTTACACCTTTGGCCTATCTCAGACCTTCATGGCTCGATCTCCAGTAAGATTTCCCTACTTTTCGGCTAGATCCGGTGGTTTTTATACCGACTCTCTCTCTCTCTCTCTCTCTCTCTCTGGGTTCTCTCTTTGAAACCCTAACTTCTAAACTTCTGATTCTTTTAAATCTGTAACAGATCTATACGTATTATGAGGTTTTCCTGTGTTTTCTTTAAATATTCTCCTATTTCTCGAACGATTCTTCATTTTTTCAAAACTAGGGTTTCTTGAAACCTTTTTATTCAAAACGTTTTCTTATTTTTAGTGCTTATCCTCTTATTCTTATATGTTTTAATCGATTATGTTGAGTGTTTCCTCAACCCTAATTATTTTATGTTGAAACCCCTAATCTTGACACTATGTTTGAATTTTTAGTCAATTCGTGTTATTTGATACATAACTTTGTTCGGTACTTTGATCCATATAATTTCTCCTTCATTTAATTCGAATGGCTTATGATTTTGCCATTATGTGCTTCTATTAGGGTTTCGGATTCGAATCTTGACGAATTTTTATGTGTTATACTTAGCCTATCTTTCATTTATGGAAAACCTGTGTTATTTTCCTTAAAACCAGTATTATTTCGATTCTTTGATTCCCTGATTTGTTATGGCAATACCTATATGCTGATTTTCGGTTATTTAAATATTTTTTATAACCCTTAATTATTTATTGCCTTGTTTGTAACTAACCGTGGTACTTGTTGATTCTTACTTCTTGTTTCCTTAATTAAGCTCTTATGTATTTAACCCTAATCACATATCCCGTACTTAAGTTATTTGATTCTTTCCTTAATTATCTGCCATGCTTTTTACCATTAACTGGTTAATTACTCCCTTAATTGAGGAAAGACCTGATGATTCTTACTTCTTGTTTCCTTAATTAGGCTCTTATGTATTTAACCCTAATCACCTATCCCGTACTTAAACTATTTTTGGTTCTTTCCTTAATTATTTTCCCTGTTCTTTACCGTTAACTGGTTAATTACTCCCTTAATTAAGGAAGACTTGCTGATTCTGTGGCTTCCATAATTTTTGGTGATTGATTTTCTTTACTCTCTTTTACTCTACTCGCAACTATTATATATAGTCTCCTATATTCTCACTTCTAAAAGAGAACACGAACACACATTTTTCAAACTCTCTATTACTCACATACATGTTCTCTACTGCTCTTCTCTTGATCACCTGCTATTACTAGTCCGCTGCAAGCCAGGACTAGTTATTCTATTTGCTTACTCTTCACTTTGTACTTGCTATCTTCCAACTGGTATGTCTTCAATTTATGTTTAAAGCTTCAAGACAATATGTCTCTTTGGGTATTTCGATTCATCTTGTTCTTAATCTGCTTCTACTTATGGTTTAGTTATACTTGCAATTAGTCTGTATGTTATGCTCAACATGTTACTCCCCCTCCCCCCTCCCCTGCATGTTTCAACATGATTCTGCTTCAATTATGTCTTCTTCAATTCCTAGTATACTACAACATGCACCACATGTTACTTAGTCTATATGCTATACCCTGAACCTATTCTTAAACCTATGTGCAACTATGTTTACCATGTGTTGTCCTCTCTTGTACTCCCTCAATCTGTTTATGTTAAGTTCTTGGCATGAACTCTTGGTGACCAACTATGGTTGTGACTGTTTAGGTTCTATACCAGTCTGTGATACTCTAGTATTTCTCTAATGATAACTGGTACCCTAATCTGTTTCTATGTGTCCCCAATCCCTGCTTCCTTTTTTATGTGGTTGTTTCTCTATGTGTTGTGTACTATTTGATATTGGTTGATTGCTCCATTCCCTATTCTATTCAAAACTATTTTCTTAAGTCACTCACTTACTGATATGTAAACCCATTCCAAATAAATAAACTGTTTTCAGAAATGCTCTTTTAGCTCAACTCTTTTTCAAATCATCTCTTGCACTTCACTTCATTCTTAGAAGATAAGTTCTGCCCGCTCAGTGTGAGCACAACTTTGGGACCCCTTAGGTCCCTCTGAACTCTGACACACTGAGGTTGGCACTTCCACTCTGCACATGTTCAATTCTTGGTTACTAAGTCTGGGTGTGAGCATTTCTCAGGATCCCTTGAGGTCCTTAGGGAACTTTGACACACCCAAATTATGAAAAGGTTGTGAAATACCATGTGGCAATGAGATTTGGAGGACTTGGGCCTATCTGCAGGCTCCCTGTAGAAATAGCTTCTTATTTTCTCTATTTCAATTATGTAATTCATGATCCATGGTCTGTAATAACTTATTGTAAATGACTCTTGGGGATGGATAGTAAAAAGGGGAAAGGGATAATTGTGCATGCTATAGGTATAAAGGGTAGAAACCATGCTATTAGGCTTACATTTACTATGTGTGCAATAGAAATCATGCTTAAGGCTAATGTGTGCAAAGCATATCGCGCATTAGAAATCATGCTCTTTAGGATTTCATAAACATGTTTTTTCAGCACTTTACTTCAATACTGTTATGTCACTTAGAAACATCCTATTCAGTAATAACAATGAAAATTTCGCCATGTGATTATGTTCATGCATTCTAAAAAATGTAATCTAAATCATGCCTCAAGCGAGTGTTAACAAATCTGTGATACTTTGCATGTTATACGTAGAGACCGTGTTCTAGGTAAACAACTAATAAACATGTCACTCTCATACTTGCTGCATATTTTGAAAGCATGTTCAACTACTGTAACTGCATACATTTAGAAAATCCGGCCTAGGAATTTTGCATACAGACCATTCTGTATCTTATATGTGCATATTAGACATCATGTTTTTAGGATCTCATTCAACACCTAGTTTAACTATTGATGCATGAGAAAGGNCAACTCAAACAATTTATTTAATAATCTGGGTAACTACTAAGCCTTATTCCTACGCCTAGGCAAGCCTTAGGTGGTTGAATCATTAAACTAAAAATCTGCCTTTCATGTATATGTTGCTCAATGCTTAACATGTTCTTTTAATCAGTAGGAGAAACTGATTAGGGCTTTCTGAGTAATAAAATAAACCTGCATGTCTGTTTATCTTCTGAACTCACTTAGACACCATATCTTAGGATTCTGAACTTAACTACTACCCTTAATTGTGTTTGAGTCGTGTTGTTTAATTGCTTTATTTGCGGAGGTAAATTTGAGCCTTTACTTGCCTCTTATGTGTTCCCTTTTTCTGCAGTCCTATATGCTTTTGTTTGTCGCCCTAGAATTTTACCTTTAAAACCTGAGGGTCTGTCTAGTACCTCCCATTTAGGATAGTAGTCCTAACCTCCTCCAGGACTAATAGGAAGGGATGGGTAACAACACGCAATAGAGTTTGTGACCAGTACGCGCTTTAATTACCTTCACGGGGTGGGAAAGGGTAGAATATGGATATGATGACCGATGCGCTAATACCACGTGTAGCCCCTTATTGAGGAGTGTCATACCGGGTATTGCATTGATGTGATCCATATTATCACAAACCTAGGATATCCTTTACTTTAAATGTTTAGATTATAACCTTTTTTTTTAAACTTAGCACTTCAATAACTGTTTTCAAAACACTTGCATGCTTAAAATTTAAATCCCTCTAATTTGAGCCTTTATTTGTTTGTTTGCTAAAGCGTACAAATTCACAAAAGTTGTTTAGCTGGGAACCACACTTGTGGATCCTGAGGGGTGCCTAACACCTTTCCCTTGGGATAATTTCAAGCTCTTACCCTATCTCTAGTTAACAACGTAGTTGTAAATGAACCCCTTAGGTGCCCTAACGCACCTTTAAAATCGTTAGGTGGCGACTCTCAAAAAATGCAAACCCCTTTCCCAAAAGGAAAGAGTTGCCTCAACCCAAATGTCCTGAACCCCGATCTCCGCGAGGAAGAGGGGGGGCGCGACAGCATGGCGACTCTGCTGGAGATTTATAGTCTTTTATCATTTCAAATTGCTTCGTGAATTTGTACTTTGTTTAAATGCTTTCACCCTTTCCTCTTCCCATCTACGTGTAATTAATTGTTTATTTTATTTCAAGTACTTGCTCTTCCCCAAAACGAAACTGACATGTTTTCTTTGTTTTCCTTTTTAATCACTTTAAATTATAACTGTTGTATTTACCGCTTTCTTAACGTGCAAATACATGACAAGCTGCTTTTAATGCTTCTTATTGCATAATCATGCTCAACATTCATACTCCACTTGTGCCAAACAAAATAGTATAGAAACGCTTGATGAGTGGTTGCGCTCTTCCTATATTATTACCCCCTAAATTCGGAAAGGCTTATTTGCGGTAACAATAGTCGATCAGCGGTGCAGTTGACGGTTCCGTGCCTTTCCCCCTTGAGTTGTCCGCTCAAGGGTACCAGTCTAAAACCCCATAGAAACCTTACTCTGTAGTATTGTTGCATGCATCATGGTCAAACCTAGCTGAGCTAAAGTGTTGTCCGCATGATAGCTTTTAAGCTAGCCTTATCCAAAAGTCCACCGGGTTTCCCTAAACCCAAACGGACATCATCACGTTCTGTGCATTTTATTTGGAGAACTAAAAGTTTCATGCTAATTGTTTATATTAAATAGTCAAGTCTGGTGGGGGTAAGGGCCTAACCTTATTCGCTTTGCAGAAATATGAGGCACAAAGTCCCCAGATCGCATGGTCCCAATATTCACCCAAGACTACTGAGTTGGTGGGAAGACATACACTCTAGCGACAAAGCTCTCGTCAGAAAATATTTGGGCAACCTACCATCTCTCCGAGAAGTCTAGCCTAACAAAATGATAATAAAGGCTGATAACCTATTATGGGATTGTCAAAGATCCGTGTTCGGCTTAGGGGACATTGAAATGACGCCTTTGCTAGAAGAGATAGGAGGACTGGCTGACCTAATGTGGGAAACCCCAGGGTTGTTGATGCCTGAGAACCGCACAGGCAAAAGTATGGGTCAGAAGAAGAATGCGGAACTGTTATTCTTCAAGGATTCGTACATCCTTTTTAACTATTTGTAAAAAAGGTACGGTCACAGCAAATCATATCGTACCTAACACGACGAGTTTTCCATCACATCCTTGGGACACATCCATCGCCGAGTGTTCGTCTTCATGTTTTGATTTTTGGGTTTGATCGTGTTTTCGATGAAGAAGGAGATAATCCATACCAGACTGGCCATGGTGACTAAGACACTAATGGAAGGAGTAGACGGGCAAGACTTCAACATTGTGCCCATGATCATTGCAGACATATATCAGGCCTTGGAAAAGTATCAACAAGGAGAAAGACATTTCGAAAGTTGCAATATGTTACTTCAACTTTGGCTCATGGAATATCTCCAAAGAGGAGAATACCGACAAGACATTCATCGACGAATCTGTGATGACCACATCTCTTTCCATCACCCGAAGCGAATGAATTACATCCCCGACATGTTTGCTCAGCCTGAGAATGTCGAGGGATGGGCTGAGCTCTTTGGTAACCTGACTGAAGAAAAGGTTCAATGGATGTTCGAGTGGCTTCCGACAGATGAGTTCATCGTCCGATCCTGAGATGCACCAATTCTGATACTAATCAGTTTAAGGGGTACATACCCTTACGTCCCTCTTCGAGTTATGAGGCAAGCGCGTAGGAAGAAATTCATACCCATGGTCGACAAAATGAGCCATCTTCGAGCAGACTTCCAAAATGATGACAGTCCTCACAAGTGCCAAGCCCAGCACCTGTGGCACTACAAGATTATACTTGAGAAGGACACCAATCGAGCCAGACCGGTATCATGTCGGTTGTACCCCTTTCTATACTGGTTGATTAGAAGATAATCGGGGTGATCAAAACAAGCCAGGTATGAGGCCACATAATTATAGATGAAAGGGCTGAAGCGCAAGTCAAGCTCAACCAGCTGCGCAAAAGGATCCGTGAATGCGAGGATGAGCACCACGAGATACATAAATCTAACAAGAAGCTGATCGAGGAGTGGAAAAACATGGCTATCAGTACGAACAAAAGGCTAGGGTACTTGGAGCGAGGCATAGAAGAGCTGGAGGAAAAATTCATCAAAAGGGTAGAGGACTGCAAGAGGGATGAGGGATCTGAAGGAGGATATCTAGCCAGAACATATATGTTGCTGGGACTTCGCGAGATGGGAAAGTGGTTCGAGGGAAGCAGGAATGTCAAATCTGGGGAAGGTCCTCCTGGGACCAAGTAGATAGGAATGTCTTTCTTTTCTCTATCAATGTAATAAGGCCAATGGACATTAGTGACTTTTATTTTTCGTTTATTTAGTGTTGTTTTGGGATTTGCCTATTTTCTTATCAATAAAATAAGGAATTTATCATTTTAAGTTCTCCAAATCAACTTGTCGCTAGGCCTACCTCGGGCACAAAAGAGGTTCACAAAAATAGGACGCGATTTACATTCCGCACTACGTGTTTAAATATTGCAATAATTTTCATAATCCTCACTGACTTGGTTACCTTTTTGTTTTTATTTTTCTTTTCATTATTGTTCCCCTCCCCAAAGGTTAGTTCGTGCACTCTGGAATCATCAACTTATCGTACAAGATCCAAGGGCCCTCCACCTACTCCTCCTCCTAGTCCCCCTAAAAGCAAGAACAAGGGCAAGAGTAAGATGGAAGAATCCAACAACGCCAGGAGGGAAAACATGGTTGAAAGGGTAGAGGCCACTGATGGCCAGGGTATTCGGGTCCTAAATGAGAACATGTCACCACTGGAACAGAAATTGCTGAAATTTCAAGAAGAACTTGATCAAGTTCGGAATCTGGCAAACGTATCATTTTCCCTTAACGTCCCAGACATCAACATCTCGAATCCTACACCTCCTCAAAATATCCCAAAATAACATAATCATCCCGCACCTCACCATCACGCCACTCCACTAATGAACCAAACTCTCCCGACACAATGCAATACTTTCCATACTTCAAACAACACTCTACTACTTATCCCAGGACCTCAGAACCCCACAAAAGACCATTTCCACACATATAACAATCCTATCTACGTGGAGACCATTCCACACTCCACTACACCTACCCCATACACACCTGGGTCTGATGAAAAGGATCTGCTTATCAGGAATTTGGATGAGGAACTTAGGAAGCTGACCAGCCGAGTTCAGGGTGTCGAAGGAACCAAGGGGATCGAAGGGTTGAATTATGAAGACTTATGCATACAACCTGATGTCGAGCTGCCCGAGGGGTAAAAACCTCCAAAGTTCGAAATGTTTGATGGTAGTGGTAATCCAAGGGTCCATTCGAGGACCTATTGTGACAAGCTAGTTGGCGTAGGAAAATATAAAAGGATCTGCATGAAGCTGTTCATGAGGAGTTTGAAGGGAGATGCATTGTCTTGGTACATCAACCAAGACCCCAAGAAGTGGTCGAACTGGGTAAGTATGGCGTTTGACTTTATGAACAGATTTAGATTCAACACAGAGAACGCACCAGATGTGTTCTATATCCAAAATTTGAAGAAGAAACCCACGGAAACATTTCGCGAGTATGCTACTTGCTGGAGGTCCGAAGCTGTTAAAGTCAGACCTGCTTTAGAGGAAGAGCAGATGAACAAGTTCTTTGTCCGGGCTCAGGACCCGCAGTACTATGAACGATTGATGATGGTTGAGAATCACAAATTCTCCGACATTATCAAACTAGGTGAGCGGATTGAAGAAGGTATTAAGAGCGGTATGGTCACAATTTTGAAGCCTTGCAAGCAACAAACAAGGCTTTATAGTCCGGTGGTGTGTCTAAGAAAAGAGACGTGGGAGTTGTAATGGTTGCACACAGAGCCAAATCCCCACTCAAATACCAAGCTTATCCAACACCTCTACTGACATACCAGCCAACCCCAAGTTACCAAGCACCCTCACCTTCATACCAAGCACCCCCACCTTCATACCAAGCTCCACCACCCACTTACCAAGCTCCACCACCCACATACCAATCTCCACCGCCCACATATCAACCTACTTCACCTAGATACTCACAACCCACTCTTGTCTACCACACTCACAATTCTCAGCCATCTCATTACTAATCACCCCCTACCCGTCAAAACTTCCCTAGACCTCGTCCTAATTTTGATCGCAGACCTCCAAAACAGGACACCGCCATAGCTGAACCCATTGACCAACTGTATGAGAAGCTCAAAGTTGCCGCTTATATCACACATATCCCTGATTCCACCCCTGAGAAACCTTCTCAGTGGGTTAACCCAAATAAATCTGTGCATACCATTCTGGCATGAAGGGGCACACCATCGATGAATGCTGCTCTTTGAAGGACAAGATACAATCCATGATTGATAATAAGATCATTGTGGCAAAATATCCCGCTCCGAACGTCTGTAACAATATATTGCCAGATCATAAGGGCGGGGCTATCCATATGATTTAAATAGAAGATGATTTGGATCCCGAGGGATCAATCGGGTTGATCGCAGAAGGCGATGACCCAAAGAAACCTGCAGTCACTCTCAACCCGATCATAATCCAGATTCAACCATCTGAGGACGCTGAGGTGAATATGTCTATACCACTTGAGTTCGAGGCGGCGCCACTTGAAAAGACACCAGTACCAATTGAGGTTGAGTTTGTATCTCCTAAAAATGCACCCGCACCATTTGAGGTTGCGGTCTTGCCACCCAAATCTCATGTTCCATTTGAAGTAAGGATATCCGCACCAATTCCAGTGGCGATTTCGACCACGCCACCCTTATATACAAATGCTATCCCTTGGGACTATACAACCGAGGCAAGAAGAAAAGGCAAGGTCAAAACTGAAGAAGCTGTCGCAGCACATGGTATGACGAGAATTGGTAGGGTCTATACCCCTGAGCATTTGGCCAAATCAAGAAAGCAGGCTGCCAACCGGACTCCCCTTATTGAAACAGGTCTAGATGACCTTTGGGGAAAAGTACAGGCCAAGGAATATTCAGTCATCGACCAGTTGAACAAGACGCCAACACAAATATCCATCCTTTCTTTGCTGCAGAATTCCGAGACGCACAAGAGTACCCTGTTGAAGGTGTTGAATGAAGCGTATGTCCCAAACAACATCACTAGTGGGGAAATGGCCAATATGGTGGGCCAAGTGTTGGAAAGCCACAAGATCACTTTCCATGAGGACGAGCTGCCACCTGAAGGGCTGGGTCACAACAAAGCACTGCATATCACTGTGCAATGCGAAGATTATCATCACCAGAATCCTGATCGATAGGGGATCCAGTCTTAACATATGTCTGTTGATAACACTCAAGAAATTGGGTAAGGTACTGCATGAGATAAAAGATGGAGTAATCAACGTGAAAGCCTTCGACGAATCTCAGAGGTCTACCATTGGGAAGATCAGTCTATGCCTGCAAATAGGCCAACTTGGTTCGAGGTTGACTTCCAAGTGATAGATGTGCCAGCATCCTACAATCTGCTATTGGGACACCCCTGGATCCATGCTGATGGGGCCATAGCATCAACTCTATATCAAGCGGTGAAGTTCGAGTGGAACCACCAAGAGGTGATTATTCATGGGGATGGTACCAAACCTATTTACAATCGCCAGACTATTCCAATGATTGAAGGGAGAAGGAAGCGGGGTGGAGAACTTTACCACCACATTGAATGGGTCAACGCTATCGACAAAGACAAATGGTGGGATAGAAAGATCGCAAGTATGATGAATTAGCGAGAGTATGAGCCATGCAAGGGGCTCGACAAAAACCTTCAAGGGATTTCCAAACCTATAAAACTCAAGAAACACGGTACTACCTTCGGTTTGGGATATGAATACACTTGGGAAGAATTCAAGAGTTGGTCGCCACCTTAGCGCGGTCCTTATTACCCACTGGAGCAGTCGATACCGCATCTGGAGTAGACCTTCCGACATGCAAAAATTATCTATGGATCAGACGAAGAAGAAGCACTGGCAGCAATGAGGAGCTTGTTTCTGAGGGCCAATGATATGGATTGCTGCGTTATTCTCGAGGAGGAGGGGTAGGAAGGCCCTTCTATACATGTAGTGAGCAGAGGGACATACCTCAAGAACTGGACTATCAGGACGACCAAAGCGCGACGAGCCTCGGGGTAGCAAGGCTAAAACAAGCACTATTCGTTGTCTTTCTTTGCAAAATGATTTCCTTTTTCGCATTTTAATTCCTGCAATAAGATCTTTAATGTTCAAAGCAATCATTCAATTTATCAAAAGCATTTTCAATTTTTTTTTCTTATGAATCAATATTTATTGCTATCATTTTTCTCTCATTACTTTACCTATACATCATTACTATTACTTGTCTGATGAACCAATGACTGTGACATGCAACGAGACAACGCAACAAACGGACATCAGTTCAGAAGAAGATGATATACCTTACAAGATTATCAAAGAAGTTGAGAACAGGCCTAAGTCTAACCTGGACGAGACTCAAGTTATCAACCTGAGAGATTCAGAAAACGTCAAAGAGACTCGCATCATCATTCATTTGTCACCATCAGAAAAGAAAGAATACACAAAGTTTCTAAAAGAGTATGAGGACATATTCGCCTAGTCGTATGATGACATGACTGGCCTGAGTACGTTTATTTTTCCTCACAAGCTGCCAACCAATCCAATGTGTCTGTCGGTAAAATAAAAGCTCAGAAAGTTCAAACCCGACATGAGTTTGAAAATCAAGGAAGATGTTACCAAGTAGATCAATGCCAAGGTTCTCAAGGTAGTTGAATACCTAACATGGTTAGCCAACATTGTGCCAATGCCGAAGAAGGACGGAAAGGTCAGAGTCTGTGTCGACTATCGGGACCTCAATTGGGCCAGTCCGAAAGATTACTTCCCTTTGCCAAATATACATATCCTGATTGACAATTGCGCCAAGCACGAACTACAATCATTTGTGGATTGCTTCGCTGGTTATCCTCAGAACTGGATGGATGAGGAAGATGAAGAGAAAGCGGCTTCCATTACGCTGTGGGGAGTGTACTATTACAGGATGACGCCATTGGGCCTGAAGAATGCAGGGGCCACTTACATGAGGGCTATGACCACCATCTTTCACGACATGATTCACAAGGAGATCGAGGTATATGTGGATGATATTATTATCAAGTCCAAGAAAGTTGCCGATCACATAGAAGATCTGAGGAAGTTCTTCAATAGATTGCGGAAATACAAACTGAAATTAAACCCCGCAAAGTGTGCATTCGGGGTGCCTGTTGGAAAATTGCTTGGGTTCATTGTAAGCCATTGAGGAATAGAACTGGATCCGTTGAAAGTCAAAGCCCTCCAAGAACTACCACCGCCAAGGAACAAGAAACATGTGATGAGTTTCTTGGGGAGACTTAACTACATCAGCCGGTTCATAGCACAATCCACAGTCATGTGTGAGCCGATCTTCAAGATGTTGAAGAAGGATGCTGCAACCAAATGGATTGATGATTGCCAACGGACTTCGACAGAATCAAGGAATACATGTCAACACCGCCGGTCTTGGTACCCCTTGAGCCAGGTAGACCTCTGTTACTCTAATTTTTCGTATTAGATGGGGCTTTCGGTTGCGTTTGGGGGTAGCATGATGAAACATGAAGGAAGGAGCAAGCCACTTACTACCTCAGCAAGAAGTTCACTCTGTATGAGGCCCGGTATTCTATATTGGAACGCACCTGCTGCGCTTTGACCTGGGTCACTCAAAAGCTGAGGCACTACTTCTGTGCCTACACAACATATCTCATATCAAGGATGGATCCATTAAAGTACATATTTCAGAATCTCATGCCTACTAGCAATCTGGCCAAGTGGCAAATGCTACTGAGTGAGTTCGACATTGTTTATGTAACTCAAAAAGCAGTCAAGGGACAAGCTCTGGCAGACCATCTTGTTGAGAATCCTATGGACGGAGAATACGAACCTTTGAAAATGTATTTTCCTGATGAAGAGGTATCATTCATAGGAGAAGATATTGCAGAATCCTATGACGGTTGGAGGATGTTCTTTGATGGAGCAGCGAACTTCAAGGGGGTTGGCATTTGAGTAGTGCTAGTATCAGAAACTGGTCAACATTATCTGGTGTCCGCCAAACTCATATTTCCCTGCACCAACAATATGGTTGAATATGAAGCCTGCGTCTTAGGGCTCAACATGGCCATTGACATGAACGTCCAGGAGCTGCTAGTGATGGGTGACTCAGATTTGTTGGTACATCAGGTACAAGGAGATGGGCAACCAAGAATTCCAAGATACTACTGTATCTGCATCATGTGCAGGAGGTAAGAAAGAGGTTCACAAAGATAGAATTTCGGCATGTCCCCAGAATCCAGAATGAGTTCGCCGATGCATTGATTACCTTGTCCTTAATGATCCAGCATCCAGACAAGAATTTCATTGACCCTGTTCCCATAGAGATCCATAATCAGCCGGCTTACTGTGCCCATGTTGAGGAAGAAGCAGACGGAAATCCTTGGTTTCATGACATCAAGGAATATTTGGCAAAAGGAGATTACCCAAAGTTGGCGAATCCCACTCAGAAACGCACATTTCAAAGACTATCCAACAATTCCTTTCACAGGAGGGATCCTGTACAGGAGAACTCCCGATTTGGGGATATTAAGGTGTGTTGACGCAAAAGAAGCATCAAAACTACTGGAAGAAATTCATGTTGGGACTTGCGGTCCACATATGAACGATTTTGTTCTGGCAAAGAGATACTCTGAGCTAGTTACTTTTGGATGACCATGGAAACAGACTGCATCCAGTACGTCTGGAAATACCACCGCTGTCAAATACATGGGGATATGATAAAGGTACCTCCACATGAACTCAATGCAACAAGCTCACCATAGTCGTTCGCCGCCTGGGGTATGGACGTTATTGGACCAATCGAACCTGCTGCCTCCAACGGACACAGGTTCATTCTGGTCGCCATTGACTACTTCACTAAATGGGTCGAAGCAACCTCCTACAAAGCAGTGACTAAGAAAGTCATGGCAGACTTTGTCCGCGACCGTATTGTTTGTCAATTCGGAATTCCTGAGTCATCACCGATAATGGTTCCAATCTCAACAGTGACTTGATGAAATCCATGTGCGAGACCTTCAAAATCAAACACAAGAATTCCACAGCTTACAGACCTCAGATGAATGGAGTTGTAGAAGCCACTAATAAGAACATCAAAAAGATATTAAGAAAGATGATAGAAAGGCACAAGCAGTGGCATGAGAATTTATCATTTGCCTTGTTGGGGTACCGCACCACAGTCCGCACATCAACAGGGGCAAATCCCTATATGTTAGTTTATGGTACAGAAGTTGTTATTCCTGCCGAAGTTGAGATTCCCTCTCTAAGTATTATACAAGAAGCTGAGTTCAGCGACACAGAATGGGTAAAGAACCGTTATGAGCAACTAGCTTTCATAGACGGAAAGAGAATGAATGCAGTGTGTCATGGTCAACTCTATCATAACAGAATGACCAGAGCCTTCAACAAGAAAGTCAAGTTGAGACGATTCACACTAGGGAAACTGGTGTTAAAGAAAATTTTCCCACATCAAGACGAAGCCAAGGGGAAGTTCTCTCTCAACTAACAAGGCCCATACATAGTTCACTGAGTGCTCATACTTGCAGAAATGGACGGAGAAGTTTGGCTGAAACCAATCAATTCAGACGCAGTCAAACACTACTATGTGTAATCCTTCATGCTTCTATCAATGTTGAAATTGAACTACGCCTAACCTGATTCCCGTTTAAGAGGGGATACATAGGCAGCCCTATGGGTTCTGTTACAATTCAATAAGAATTTCATTTTCCCCCGCAATTGGAAACTGGGGCAGAATTTTTAGGAGGACCCTCAAAATTCTGAAGCAAGTTCAGCCAATCGTCGCACGAGCAACAACCAGAAATATTCACCCAGCCAACTGGGGTAGAATTTTGAGGAGGACCCTCAAAATTCTGAAGTGAGTCCAGTCGATCGTCGCACGAGAAACAGTCAGAAGCATTCACCCATCAAACTAGGGCAGAATTTTGAGGAGGACCCTCAAAATTCCGTGGCAGGAGAGGTTTCAATGTCTCGAACCACATCACGATCGTCGGTTAATCTAAAAGATTTTCAAAATTATATTTATACTATATTTACAAAAAATCATGCATGCTTATTCTTGAAACAGCTTGTTTAGCAAATGCTACCCTAATGATACAGATAGTATCATCATATCAAGCCGAGCGAGTCAAGTAAAGCCAGCTGGGATACGAACTAACCCTCCCCTTTACAGAACTCACGATTTTTCTGTGAATGCAGGCACAGAGGACAAACACGCAGGGAAGTCTTAAGTCTCACCACGATCGCGAATGCCAAAGTTCGATGTCCGCACAAAAGGACGAACAAGTTCAAAATCACAATCCGCACAACCATCATACTTTTTGTCATTTATTATCAATACAAATAATGCCCCACGGTCACAATACCCTCAATAATCGCAATATCGCAATCTATCACCAACTAAGAATTCCTACCGTCATTTATTTTTCTGCATAAGGCTACCTTTCCGCCTTCCGCGACTAAACGGTGTCTCCATCTGCATTGAATTCTTGCATAAGGCTACCTTTCTGCCTTTCGAGACTAAAAGTTGCCTCCATCTGCATTGCATTCTAGCATAAGGCTACATTTATGCCTTCCGAGACTAATGTCTCCTTCTGCATTGCATTCTTGCATAAGGCTACCTTTCTGCCTTCCGAGACTAAACGTTGTCTCCATCTGCATTGCACTCTTGCATAAGGCTACCTTTCTGCCTTCCGAGACTAAACGTTGTCTCCATCTGCATTGCATTCTTGCATAAGGCTACCTTTCTGCCTTCCGGGACTAAACGTTGTCTCCATCTGCATTGCATTCTTGCATAAGGCTACCATTCTGCCTTTCGAGGTTAAGCTCAACCTCCATTTGCATTTGCATAAGGCTACTATTCTGCTTTATGAGGCCAAACGCTGCCTCCAATTTACTTTTCAAAAGCAACCACTGTTGTATCAAGCATTATTTGTTTCGCTTTCATTTCGGGCTAAGCTCTGCCCCTTTAATTCACAAGACTAAGCTCTGTCTTGTTAGCATCATACTATTGCATATTCATAGGCTGAAATATCGCCAACCTATCCAAAGACGTCATCATTCGGAGGCACCATCTTCATAGCCCGAGAACACCATGTCATGGCCTAAGGATCTCTTTTATAATTTTGCATATCATTATTCAAAGGCGTCATGGTTCGGAGGCACCATCCTCATGGCCCGAGAACATCATTTCATGGACTGCGGATCCTGCATCAAGCAACTCATGGCCCAGGACATCATGGTCTAAAGGACGTCATCCCTAACCGTCTAAAGACAACATTCACGGTCCGACGGGAACTTGCATCATGTTTAAATTATGCACAATATACGCTCTTATTGTTTATTTGCAGGTAATCCGGCAAGCAACGGCCATCCCGACAGGAGCGGTCCCACTCCAGTTCTCCTAACCAGTCCCGCAAGTCGTTTGTTCACCTAACCCCATATGTTGCGTCTGTTCTTGTACAACCTCATCGGTATAATTCGCCGATGACCTCTGAACTACATACGTCCTGATTCCTGTAAAACCAGACATATGTAGGCAACTCATAGACCAGGGTGCGGACTAAATCTCTTCAAACCTTTTTACTCGGTCAAAATTGGCCATCATATCTTTACCCGATAACTCTTTCATCCTTCCCGGGTAAAGAGGGGCAGCTGTTGATACCCAATTTTTCCTCAAACTATTTTTAAACTTGCATATATACTTTCAAAATAAAGTTCCATGACAGTTGGTATTTTTCCATATTTTTATTAATTTGTTTCTAATTTATCCAATACTTTTATCTCTAATAATTAATTATAAATTACATTACAAATGATTTCAAAGACATTTCTTGACTTAATACATAATTTTTGGTCTTGTTAGGATCAAATTATTTCACAATTGGTCACATTGGCACTTTTTGGCTATAATTGCAATAATTTTGCAATTATAGCCTGACCATATGTTTTATGCTATTGCTATCCAATAATTAGTTATTTATATTTTTTAAATACTGATTAAACATTTTTTATTTAATTTTTTAATCATCAATTTCATTTTTTAATTATTAGTTATTTTTTTAATTAATTTTAATTGAGCATTTAACATTTTAATTGAGTATTTAACACCTAGTCGTTTTTTTATTTTAATTCTAGCCCCAATTAAATATGACTCCTACCCAATTAATTAACCCAATACCCAAACCTACACTACAATACCTGGCCCAACCCAGGATCAATCTCGACCGTTGATCAAATTTGATCAACGGTCTAGATTAGACTTTCCTAAATTAAACTCCAACGACC
>MDKI01034018.1:0-20312 GCA_005239505.1 Nicotiana paniculata
GGAGTGGTGTTGTTCAAATAATTACCTAAATATGCACTCTCTCTCAAGTAGATACATACTAATAGGCACAGATAATTGATGGTCATTCAATTAACTACAACAAGAATGTCGTTGAACAAATAGAGATGAACAATCAACCAAACTATATTAATATCACCATAAGTTTATCCCCCAACGGGTTCCACCAAAACCTTAGATTAAGAAAATGAGCTACTCATATTCATAAGAATCAATTCTAAAATAACTTGCATAATTGAATTACAAAATAATAAATAAAAGCTATAAAAATCAATGTTTGCCTCACTGAGTAGTAATCCACAGGTTTTTCTTCACTTCAATGGCTTCTTTTTTTCAAGTTGTGTTTTTGGTTCTATTTATATGTTTGGGATACACCCTAAACATGTAGGAGACTTCTATTCCAACCGGAAAACACTTAAAACTCTTCAAAACTCGGATTTGACCGGATCAGGGGTCAGGCGTTACAGGCCAAACGCCTGGATAACGCCTGGCCAGGCCTGGCGTTTGGGCTCTGGCGCCTGGATAACGCCTGGCTCTGGCGCCCGGATAACGCCTGGCCTCACCAGGCTTTATAGCCCAAACGCCCGGCTATAGCCCGATGCACTCCTCTTCGCCTCTTGAGCGTATTTTCGACGTTTATGCATCAATTTAGCTCGGCTTCCATCTCTAATTCACCTACACATGAAATAGACTCCATTATGCACATACAAAATGTATTTTTATCATTAACGCACATAAAATGTAAGGCATATAACGTGTTAAACCATGAATTCTAGCCACACATCAGCAAGGATAGAAGGTTCGAATGTAAAGTTTGAATGAAGGAAGAAGGGGGGTACTTATAGTTTTCAAACGACGGTTCACATCAAGGAAGTGGCCAACCGACAACTTACAGGCATTTAATGCCATTAAGACTTGACTGACGTGACGTTTCATTTTATTTGTCATTTCAGTCGCATGATATCGAGGTGAGAATCGGGAGCTCATGTCGTTTCTCGCCATCTACTCTCCGAAAACGGAGGGACTATCTGTATAGACATGGTAGATCAGGATCAGAACATGAGGAATCGAAGATCGACCCCCCGTCCCAGCGGGCCGGAACCCGAGATCGGATTATCCGTCATCGAGAATATTAAGTCTGTGATCCCGGAATCGAACCTGACTCTAACGAGCTCGAGGTAGCTTTGTCAGCATAGCCCACAGAAGACCGAAATAACAGATGGCCAAAATATCCGTAACCGGTCGGATCTTGCAGCAGGAATCTTAGCACGAATCTATAAGGAATAGGCAACTCAGTAAATCAGGAGATTTTAACCTATTATAAGATTGTACTTAAAGTAGGACTCACCTGCTATATAAAAAGGGTTTGATCACTTGTAACGCACATTGTAAGACGCATTCCGAAGCAATATATTATTTTTCTCATTGAACTCTTATTTTATTTGTGTCCTGGTGTCGATCAAAGTTCATCCAATTCAAGGGTGGCTAACCTCCTAAGGCTGTAACTATTCAATTCGTGTGGTTTAAATTTATTTTATCGTTGTTTATTTCAATTGCAATTCGATTCATCGCTTCGTGTCAAGTTAATCTATGTATCTTTAAAACCACTTACAAATTTAATTGTTATTCGGTATTAGGGTAAAGACTCCCCCGTCCAAATCCCTCTCGTAGCAAGTCGGTTAGAAAGTAGCAGCCACATTAATCAGAAATAGAATGCGGATCATACTTTGAGATACATAATAGAAGTTATAGAAAAACTTTTAGAGATGGCATTGCATTATTACTGGTGAACGTACACATATTTAGTAGTGCATACTTGCTCAATATAATTACAAGTTTATGAATAAAAAGACGAAGTTTATGATTTTTCTCAGTTTAACCATCTTGTATCTGAAGCCCAGCACTGACCCGAATAATCCAGATTTGCGCCGAGTAGGCTCAAGGGATAAAGGCTTCTTACCAAGAAGTTCTTTATTTCCAGGCTCCAACCCAAGATTGTGAATATGGAAGTTTATGATCATGAGAAAAAAGGTGAAGGAGCTGTTTCAGAACGAGGTAGAGGAGAAGATTTATAGCTGGGAAGGAAACACGGAATGTAAGAATATGTCTCCATGTAAGGACAGTACCTTGGCTGAGCAAAAAATGCTACACATTCAGCAGTGGATCTTTGAGATGGCAAGCCAGGAATGCAGTTTTTCCTCACATCAACTACTCCTTCCTTGATCAAACTTAGGCAAATCGGCCCGACTCCTATAAAAAAGTTATTAGACAATGACAAATTGGCCAAATTCCCCAGTGAACAGATCACCTCTGGTACCATCCCATACAACTGATTTCCTGCAAAGTTCAAGACCTCCATATTCTCCAAGCACCCTAATGAGAATGGAAGTGGACCTGTAAGCCTATTGTTTCCGGCATCAAAGACAACTGCTTCATTCAAGAGTCCAAGTTCATATGGAAGACATCCACTTAACAAGTTGTTAAGTAGCAAAATTTCACTCAAACTCGCAAGGATTTTGGAAATACTACGCGGGATTGGACCGAAGAATCTGTTGTTGGCTAAGGTAAGATAAAGAACATGGCTGCTGCTGCCTATGTTATCAGGAAATTTCTGCATGAAATTATTGTTGTTGATGAAGAGTGCATCAAGCTGCTCCTTTGTGAATAACTGAGGTGGCACTGATCCAGTGAAAGAGTTGAATCTTATGTCCAAGAAAGACAGACTATTCATGCCCAATATGGCTGGTGGAAATGGTCCAGAGAATTGGTTGTTACTGATGTCAAGTTCATACAGATATGGAAGATTGGCAATATTTGCAGAAAGAGTACCACTAAAGTTGTTGGAATTGGCATGAAAGAGTGCTATGTCAGGGAGCTGATCAAGGAATCCGTCGAGATTCGGGGCGCTTAGTTGGAAACCATTGAAATCAATGGAAGCAACAGCAATTGCAGATTTGTTGTCTGGGGGATTTTCACAGTAGAAACCAGTATAATTGCATATGTTTGGACCAACCCAAGATTTTGTGACACTTAAAGGGTCAGAAGTGATGATACTCTTGAATTTCTGGATGATGGGGTACACAAAAGCAAGTCTTTGATCAGCAAAAACTAATTGGTTCTCTCCCTTTGATGGAGCAGGTGCTTGTGCTGCTGCAGCTACTGCAACTTTTCTCCTACCAAGGCCACTGGAAGCAATGGTAAATTCAAGTGTCTTAATAGTATGTCCAATAAGGAACATGCTGAAGACAAGAAGGATAAATTTGATACCATTCATCATCTTTCAATTAGATACAAAGGCAAAACAAAAAATTTCAAGAATCAAGTTCACTATGTCTGAGTCATCTATAGATATTTTATAGTCTTGGAAACCTTTTGTGCTGATTAATCACAGAAATTAACCTAAACTTACGGCCTATGGATGTGATTAGTCCTTTTTCTAAGGTCATGTCTGTTACGAACCTGCAGGTATTAAAAATTTCAGACTGCAAAAAGAAAAAGAGAAAAACAAGAGTCGAAAAGCTAACTGTTTGGTTGTGGCCACAGGGTGAACACGCTTTCCATCATTAAAGAAATGAAGGAGACCTCCATGTTACCTTTTTTGACATTTTGTCACCAGATTGGCCACAATAAACAGATTCCAATTACTAGGTTAGCTTTTCCTTTACATAAACATACACAATATATACATATGTACACATATAGATTAGTAACTGGAATCCAATCAATATATCTGTTTAAGGATACGCGGATTAATTTGATAAAAACAATATATTGTGTTAGAATGAACAAATAAAGGTATAGTAAATTCAAATCACATGAGGAGGATGATTCCAGCCTTAGTGTAATGTTTACCCTCGATCCGGGCTCACAGTACCAAATATTAATGAACAAGAAAAATATCTTTAGATAACAGTGAAATTAGTAGTATATTGCTTTGGAATGCATTTTACAACGTGTTTCATGAATTATCAGGACCCTTTTATATAATAGGGGAGTCCTATTTTAGATACAACTCTATGAAAGGTAAACAAAATCTTCTATTTAACCGATTGTCGGTTCTTCATCAATACGTGCCGAGATCCACGCCGTGATATTCGGCCGGTCGCGGATATTACGGTCTTCGGTTAGTCGTGCTTGATTGCCCGACAATATTCTTTGAAGTCGTTCAGGGTTAAGACCGATCCCGGATCATGACCCCGGTATTCCCTAGGGTGAGCGTCATGCCCCCGTACTCTGACTCGATGAGACCCTTGCCTCGATTCCGTTCTCTTGTCATCATGTCCCGAGCTTGGCTTGTCTTGTAGGAGATCAGGGTATACCATGAGCCTGGTTTTACCTATATACAGATAGTCCCCTTGTTTCTCGGAGAGTAAGTTGACGAGAAACGGTATGAGCTCCCCGATTCCTTCTTTGATACGCCGTGACAGAAACGACAAAAAGCCTGAAATATCTCGTCAGTCATGTCATAATGGCCTTAAATGTGTGTCAACCGTCGGTTAGTTGTACCTGGATGCGATACGTCGCGGAACCTCTATAAATATCCCCTCCTTCGTTCATTTTCACTTTACATCAAACCTTCTACCTCATACCCTCAAGATTTCATTACTCTCTAGCGTCTTCATTTACCACCGTTACTCAAGGTTCTTTGCAACATTTTTACTCATCATCCACTCAAGCCAACACATATGAGCTTCCAACTTCCAACATTTCTCTATCTTTTCCAAGCTTTCCCCCATAACAATGGCAAAAACCTCAAAATTTGTTTCCCAAAATGATGCTCCTTCTTCTTCGCAGTCGACCACTGAGGTCGAGGAAACCGCCCCTGACGTGGTTGTTGATGAACCGGTGGAAGATCCCCCCTTCAAAATGCTCATTCCTGGGGGTTGTTCGGTTATCGACGACTTCAAGGTTGAGAAGCCTTCCTCTGTACAGGGTCGGCGTGAGGAGGCTTTGAGATATATCTGCTCAATCACCGAAGAGGACCTCCCCACGGGCCGAAAAGACTACAACTGGGCCGCCAAAGACATAGTAGTCCCTGACTCCGAGGAGGCCATTACCACCCATGTTAAGGGATATCTAAGTGCTTACATGTATCCCTTTACATTGGGACCGGTGGACCCGATAATCTTAGACTTCTGCAGGAAGTACGATGTATGCCTCGGTCAAATTCACCCATCACTCTGGAGGATCGTGATCCTCCTCCGATTCTTTGTGAACAAAATCGATGGTGCTCATTTACCATCGATCATCTACTTCGCTTATACAATCCCCGAATCTTCCAAACGGGACTGATAAAGCTTGTGCCACGGGCCAGTAAAGCCCCTTTTTCAAGCATCTGCGAGGACCGGGATCGGGGTTGGCAAGGACGTTTTGTCCAGGTGAGGACCGGCGACCTGATACCCGTCGAGTGGAGGTCGTTCCCCGATAGGTGGAACGTATCACGTAAGTACAACTCCCTTTAGGCATCGATTTTAATCTTTATCTTCCATTTTTTATCGGTGTTTGTGGTGGTGCAGCCCTTGCTTGAGTTCCGAACTCTATTCCTCGGCTCAAGGAGTGGGTCAAGGGTATTGTGTCGTTGATGCCTACTCCGAGCTCTCATGGTGAAAACTTTTGAAAGGTGGTTGGGAGGCTCGTTCCCATGGTAAGGTTCCTTTCCTGAGCAAGTCGTATTGGGCTTTTTCTTCTAGCATCACGTTCTTATGTCCTTTATTTTCTATTGCGGGTTTGCCTAAGACCATCGAGCTTAGGCATCTGGTCGGGGATAAGGACTCGCCTCTTGAGTCTCCTGCTCTGAGAAAGGCCGGAGAGAAGAAATGAAGGAGGGCTCCGAGTTCCCCGAGCTCGGAGAAAAAAAAACAAGAAGGAGGCTAGTTCGTAAGCGAAAAGAAACTTCCATCTCCCGAGTGCTCGACTTGGACTCACTCCTATGACTTAGGGATGAGCCCGGGGAGGATGAACTTTGTACAGCCCACAAGCCGTCTATCCCGGAGGAACGGGCGAAGCCGAGGGGGAAATGATGAAGGCTAATCCCTCTCAAGTTCGCGAGGCTGATGCTGCAGTGAGTGCCGAGAATTCTCGAGATCGGCCTGCCTCGCCCGATGTTATAGATATTTTGGGATCGTCCTCGTTCACTGAATCAATGTTAGATGACGCCCGAACAACGAAGGAGCGATCTAATGAGGGGGTCCATGGAGCGGACGATCCCCTTCGAATATTTTTTGACGACATAGACTCATCTACCCTGGGGGAATGCACCGAATTAGGTGACTTAGAGGTTCCGAGGAAAAGTCCATCCTTGGAGGTCGGTGGGCTGAGCACGAGCTCGAGGTTGGTCAACCGGTTCTCGGCTCCGAGCTCGGATCTTGGTCGGAAGCAATCGGTCATTATCAGCATACCGGAGGACACCTGGATTCTTTCCGCTCTCATCGGGGTAGCTAGTTACCTCTGATGCCTGGTAATTGACGAAGATCAGGAAAAAATGAATGAGGTGGATGCGCCATGCCTGTTCAACGAAGCACAATACGCGCTGAACCGGGTAAGGGGTTACCAAACTTTTTATTTTTTAGCTTTAGTTCTCAATGATCCTAATATTTCTTCCCATATTTGTAGGACTCATTTCTCCACCATGAAACCTTCCTCCGGTATCGGGATGAGCTGAGCTAACTTGAGGCCGAAGTCAAAGAGCTTGATGAGAAGAGAGACATGTACAAGCTTCTCATCGAGAAACGTGAAGGAGAAGTCAAGAGCCTTCAAGCTTCGTTGGACACAACTCATAAAGAACATGCCGACCTGGTGGAACAGGTAAAAATCCTTGAAGTTAGTAATGGCGATCTAGACACGATGACCAATGGTCAGAACCCACAGGTCCAATAGAAGATCAACCGGATTGACCAACTACAAGCTGAGATGGACGTGATCATTGTCGAGGCCGAGGAGTGGAAAGGAAATATAGATTGTATGGCTTCGGAAAAGGAGACTTCTCAGGAGCAACTGGCCTCGGAAGAGGCTCAACTTCGAGCGGTTAGGGAGAAAGCTGAGGCCCGATCCCAACAAGTTGAAGACCTCTAGTTTCAATTGGGCTCGGTTGTTGCCGATTGTGATACCCTTGCCAAATAGCTCAAAGCAGCCAAGTCAGTGGCGGAAATAACCAAGGCCGGTGTCGAGGATATGGTGTCCCAGTACAAATCTGATGCTGAGACAGCCCAGGACCGCCTAAAAGACATCGTTGAATATGTGAGGTGGTAGTCCCGAAGGGAGGCCTTCGAGGAAGTTCATACACAGGATTTTGACTTATCGGCCGAAATTGAAAATGCAAAAAGGCTCGAGGCCGAGGCCAATGCCAAGAAATTGGCATATCCCAAGTATGAGGAAGGCTACAATGGTTTCGGCGGGTCCGAGGGCGGTGAATACCCCGATGGCCCCGGTGATGAGGTGGGCTCCGGCGAAGACCAGGCTATTTAGGTGCCTTGTAGATTTTTCTTTGTTTTTGTACTTTTGTATTTTTTGTTGAGACCGTTAGGACTTTGTATATATATATATATATATATATATATACATATATATATATACACACACACACAAAAAAAAAGGCTCTTTTCCCTTTCGATAATTTTCAAGATTGTTTCTTTTTGCTTTTTTCTCAATGATTGCAAAGATTTCGAATGCCTTAGCACGTTAATTAGGTCTTGTTCGGGGGTTCGAACAAGGCTCATTTTCGATATTATTTTTCTTAAGACTCAGGGGGCTTGGCATGACCAGAAGCTTACCCCGAAGTGTTTAGTTAGAATTTTTTAGATTACAATTTTGTCGAGGGTAGCTTTTCAACCAGTTTATAAATTTTGAAGGCCTTATGTTTTGGTCACGGATCTCGGATATCTCCGAGCCATTTTAGGATGGTCGTAGCCTTTTAAGTTTGGGTGTTTCCCAATGGGCTTATTACCCCAAGCCAACCGGGATTACCTAGGACAATAGTCCCCGAATTGGGATAGTCGTAGCCTTTAAAGTTCGGGCACTGACTAAGCCCTCGGGCTTCGATAGCCTGGGTCGTCCAAGCTTGCCTTGGACGAGAGTCCCCGAGTGAGGGTGATCTCTTGGATCTGGATAGAGTTGACCCTTGGCTCGATGTCTTTAGGGAAAGGAATGTAGTAATTTTTAAGAGACAAAAATAGTTATCCGCAATGTAGAATCATTTTCTTATTTTTGTGCGCAATATACAAGGTTGAAAATGTATACAAGCTTTGTGTTATGGCTTGAGTGGTCTATGTGGGCAAAATTCATTTGACTATTTGGCCCTTACAATAAATCATATCCACCGAGCCTAGACAGTTTTAACATAAAGTTTCTTTCCTTGCTAAAACAATTATTCGAGGGTGACGGCCCCCAGTATTCGAGGTTGATCATAGAGGGCTCGGATACTGTTGATATGATCCTTGACTCCGTTCATACCCGATCTTCAATCTTAAGTTAGCACGATCCACCGTTGCCTCGTTAAAAAATTTGCGAGAAAACCTATTTGGGACAAAATTGGTTTAAGGGAAAAAGAGTGCAACGTGTGCTTTCAGGCCTAAAAGTTGCATCATTTCTTGATCGTTACCTGCAAGTGTTAGTTTAATATGTAAAGAAAAGAAATGAGTGGGTCGTACCTTAGCAGTATTATCATTTTAAGTGAGTTACGTTCCAATTGTTTGGTAGTCGCTAACCGTTGATTGCTCCGAGTTTGTATGACTATTTTCCAGTGATCTCGATAATTTGATATGGACCTTCCCAATTCATCCCTAGCTTCCTTTTGTTCGGGTTTCGGGTGCTTAGTTTGACCTTCCTTAAAACCAAGCCCCCGACATTGAAGTGTCGAAATTTGGCTCTCTGATTGAAATACTTTTCAATTCGATTGAAATACCTTTCGATCTTTGGTTGCATATCAGAACTTGAGACTCGATTCTCCCACTTTGACCGGTATTAGAGTTTCGGCATAGTAGACCAACAAGAAGGGGGTGTCCACCATACTGGATTTTGAGGTCGTGCGATATGCCAAAGGACATGGGGCAAAACTTCCTTCCATTTCCCTTTGGTGTCGGTCAACCTCTTTTTGAGATTTTGGAGTATGGTCTTGTTTGTGGAATCCGCTTGTCTCTTCCCACTAGGATGATAGGGTGTTGATAGGATCCTTTCGATTTTCTAGTCTTCGCAAAACTTACTCACTTTTCTACCAACGAATTCCTTCCCATTATTGCACACGATCTCGGCCGGCATAGCGAACCGACATATTATGTGGTCCCCAAAAAAATCAATAACTTCCTTCTCCCTAAATTTCTCGAATGCCTAGGCTTCCACCTATTTAGAAAAATAGTCAATCATAAATAATATGAATTTGGCCTTGCCGATTGCCCATGGTAGGGGCACCCAATATCCATTCCCCATTTCATGAATGGCCAAGGTGACAAGTCCAAATACAGCAGCTCCCCGGGCTGATGAATCATCGGAGCATGCCTCTGACATCCGTCGCATTTTTGTATGAACTCCTTTGCGTCCTTTTCCATGTCAATCCAGTAGTAGTCATTTCGGATTACCTTCCGAACTAATGATTCCGCGCTCGAATAATTTTTGCAGGTGCCTTCATGGACTTCCCTCAATACATACTCGGTATCTCCCGGTCCTAGACATATGGTGAGTGGGACATCGAATGTTATCCTGAATAGGGTATTAACTTCTGACAAGCTGAATCGGGCCGCCTTTGTATGCAGAGCTCTCGATTCATTAGGATCTGAGGGCAGCTTTCCGATCTTCAGGTAATCTATATATTTGTTTCTCTAGTCCCAGGTTAAGCTTGTTGAGTTTATCTCGGCGTGGCCTTCTTCCAATACAAATTTCCTGAGTTGTAAGACCGTTCTCGAGTTGAATTCATCGTCATCGACCGACAATCCTAAGTTAGCAAGAGCATCGGCTTTGCTATTTTGATCTCGACGTACATGTTGTAGAGTCCACTCCTTGAACCGATGTAGCGTTACTTGAAGTTTATCTAGGTATCTTTGCATCCGTTCCTCCTTGAATTCGAACGTCCCATTGACTTGGTTCACCACAAGGAGGGAGTCACACTTAGCTTCGATCACTTCTACCCCCAGTATTTAGCTAGTTCGAGACCTGCAATCATGGCCTCATACTTGACCTTGTTTTTAGTCCATTTTACAGTCCTAATACATTGTTGAACTACATTACTTGTCGGTTGCTTCAACACGATGCTAGGTCCGGACCCCTTTGCGTTCGAGGCACCGTCCGTAAAAAGGGTCCATATTCTAGAGAAAGTCCCCGAGTTCAATAGCAATTCCCATTCGACCTAGGGTATTAGGCCGGTGTAAAGTCGGCCACAAAGTCCGCCAAAATTTTAGATTTGATGGCGGTTCGGGGCAGATATTCGATATTGTACCCGTTGATTTCCATGACACGTTTGGCCAGTCGTCCAGAAATCTTATGTTTCTTAATGGGTAAGTAGTCACAACACATATGGGATGGCATTGAAAATATAGTTTTAGCTTCCTAGAGGCGCTTAGAAGAGCAAGCGCCAATTTTTCTAGGTAAGGATACCTAGTTTCTGCCTCGCCTAGAGTTCTGCTAACATAATAGATAGGAAATTGCCTACCTCTTCTTCTCGGACCAGGACTCCACTTACCGCAACCTAGGATACCGCTTAGTAAAAGTACAATTGTTCTCTTGCCTTCGGAGTATGTATCAAAAATGGTCTCGAGAGTTACCGCTTGAGTTCCTCCAAGGATTGTTGGCACTCCGGGGTCCATGAGAAGTTGTCTTCTCCTTCAATAGTGAGAAGAATCGATGGCTCTTGTCGAAAAACCTAGAGATGAATCAACCCAAAGAGGCTATGCGACTGGTTAACCTCTGAACGACCTTGACGTTGTCCACTACGGTAATGTCCCATACGGCCTTGATTTTAGCGAGATTGATCTCGATTCCCTGATTAGACACCATGAATCCAAGAAATTTTCCGGACCCATCTCCAAATACACATATTTCCGAGTTCAGCTTCATATTATACTTCTTCAATATTTTGAAGGTTTCCTGCAAATGCTTCAAATGGTCCTCTGCTCGCGGGGAACTTAACCAACATATCATCAATACAAACTTCCATTGATTTTCCTATCTGTTCTTCGAACATCCGATTTACTAGGCATTGGTAAGTGGCACAGGCATTTTTAGTCCAAATGGAATCACGTTATAGTAGTAGGTGTCGTACTTAGTGATGAAGGACATTTTTTCCTGATCGGCTGGGTCCATCCGAATTTGGTTGTACCCGGAATAGGCATCCATAAAAGCGAGGATCTCGTGGCGGGTCGTCGAATCAATCATGCGATCAATGTTGAGCAAAGGGAAAGAGTCCCTAGGACATGCTTTATTCAAGTCCTTGTAATCTACACATATTCTTAATTTATTCCCCTTTTTAGGGACTAACACTACGTTTTCTAACCAATTTGGGTACTTAACTTGATGAATGCATGATTGACTTAAAATTGAGGCCTCCTTTTCTGTTTGATTGGATGGAACTTCGGGTCCAGGCTCAGCTTGTGAGTGGTTATTTTCGGGGGGATCCCTGCCATATCAAGGTGGGACCAAGCGAAACAATCTATCGTAGCTACAAGGAATTTAATGAGTTGTTTTCTGAGCTCGAGACTTAACCTCGTGCCCAGGTATACCTTACGATCAAGAGAGTGCTCGATCAATATGACTTGCTTCACTTCTTCGACCATTGATTTGGTGGCATCGGACTCATCGGAGGCTATGAAAGACCTAGGAACCTCGTAGTCTCGTCTTCACCTGTCTCCTGCCTCTTGGGTTGGGTCGGGGCCGATGTCGGTAATTTCTATTTGGTTTCTTCTTTGGCGACCGAACCTAGATCCTTTAGTGTCGAAAGCATGGATATCGAGATCACCTCTTTGACCGCGAACATCTCATTTGCGACCGGTTGTTTTTCGTAATTGTTTTAATCCCTCCTGGCATTGGGAATTTCAATACCTAGTGCAGCGTTGAGGGTATTTCCCTCATTATGTGAATCCAAGGTCTCCCAAACACAACATTGTACCTCATATCTCCTTCAATCACATAGAACTTGGTTTCCTGAATGGTTCTGGTGATGTTCACTGGTAACATTATTTCCCATTTAGTTATCTCACATGCCATGTTGAACCCATTTAGAACTCGGACTGCAGGCACAATTTGGTCTTGTAGACCGAACTACTCCATGACCCTCGATCTGATGATATTGGCCGAGCTACCTAGATCAATTAACACACGCTTAACTTGAGATGTATTTATGAGTACAGGTCTTACCAGTGCATTGTTATGGGGATGCACGATGCCTTCAGTGTCCTCATCATTGAAAGACAAGGTTCCCTGTGATACGTAATATCGAGTCCATTTTTCCCTTGTGATGGATACTTTGATGTGTTTCAACATTGGCCCTTGGGGAACGTCGACCCCACCGATGATTTAATGACATGCTGAAGTTCCTCCTGCTCGATCTGCTTACTAAAATCTCTATTCCTGAAATAGTTTTTGGCTTGATCGCTCAGGAAGTCTCGGAGATGTCCGTTGTTGAATAGCTGGGCTACTTCCTCTCTTAATTGTCGGCAATCTTCTGTTATGTGGTCGTGAGTGCCATGATATTTGCACATTAGGTTAGTATCCCTTTGGGATGGATCGGATTGTAGAGGTTGAGGCCATTTGGTGTCTTTGATGCATCCGATGTTAGATACAATGGCAGTTGCATCAATGTTAAAGTTGTACTCCGATAACCTTGGCGCTTACTTAGGCCCGACAAGCCTGTCGAACTAATTTTGCTCATGAGTCCCCGGTTGTTTTGACCCTGATCGCTTCTCCTTTCATTTCTCACAGGGTTTTGCCCAGACCCACTACCTCTTCGGTCTCCCTTGTATGGCTGATATTGATCATTGTTTGATCTTGGTTCATGATCAATGTCTCTCTTGACTCTGTTGACAACTCTAAAGGGGTAAACAGACTCGGAAGGGGCCCCAAGCTGATAACCTTTTACCCTATTTTTTGATTGATACCGGTTATGTATGTCAGCCCAATACCCGGATATTCCACCAGATTTTGTTTCAATTGTTGTGAACATTGAGTCCTTGTATGAAGGCCTAAACGGCCCAATTGTCCGCGACCGAACTGCTCAACGACCCTCGATCTGATGATATTGGCCGAGCTACCTGGATCAATTAACACACGCTTAATTCGAGATGTATTTATGAGTACGGGTATTACAAATGCATCGTTGTGGGGCTGGACAATGCCTTCAGCATCCTCATCGTTGAAATACAAGGTTCCCTCTGGCACGTAATCTCGAGTCCGTTTTTCCCTTGTGATGGATACTTTGATGCGTTTCAACATCAGCCCCTGGGGAACGTCGACCCCACTGATGATCATTTTAATGACATGCTGAGGTTCCTCCTACTCGATCTGCTTACTAGAATCTATATTCCTGAAATGGTTTTTGGCTCGATCACTCAGTAACTCTCGGAGATGTACGTTGTTGAATAGCTGGGATACTTCCTCTCTTTGTTGTCGACAATCTTCTGTTATGTGGTCGTGAGTGCCATGATATTTGCACATTAGGTTAGTATCCCTTTGGGCTGGATTGGACTGTAGAGGTCAAGGCCACTTGGTGTCTTTGATGCGTCCGATGGCAGATACGATGGCAGTTGCATTGATTTTAAAGTTGTACTCCGATAACCTTGGCGCTTCCTTAGGCCCGGCAGGCCTGTCGAACTGATTTCGCTCATGAGTCCCCAGTTGTTTTGACCCCAATCACTTCTCCTTTCACTTCTCAAAGGGTTTCACCCAGACCCACTACCTCTTTGGTCTCCATTGTATGGCTGATATTGATCCCTGCTTGATCTTGGTTGACGATCAATGTCTCTCTTGACTCTGTTGACAGCTCTCAAGGGGTAAACGGACTCGGAAGGGGCCCCAAGATGATAACCTTCGACCCTATTTTTTGATCGATACCGGTTATGTACGTCAGCCCAAGTAACACCCGGATATTCCACTAGATTTTTTTTCAACTGCTTTGAACATTGAATCCTTGGGTGAAGGCCTAAATGACCCAATCGTCCGCGACCGGAGGCAGGTCCATCTGTTCCATTTGAAACCGGGACACGAATTCTCTGAGCATCTTATTATCTCTCTGTTTTACTTTGAAAAGGTCTGACTTCCTGGTCTCGAACTTGATGGCCCCGGCGTGTGCTTTCACAAAGGAATCTTCAAGCATAGCAAACAAGTCAATAGAACTAGGGGTAGGTTGTGATGCCGTATCATAGCTCCCTTTGACAGAGTTTCCCCAAACTTTTTCAGCAGGACAGACTTGGAGTTGCGCTAGGAGGAAAATGTTTTTGAACAAACTTCTTGGAATCCAAACCCCTTAATATCAATGGTGCTCGTCGGATTTGGTCGACTCAGGATCAGTAGGCAAATTTACATTGATGGCCACATGCGAGCTAGCATCGATCGGGTTCGCTGCTGGAACTCCGTTGAGATCGACAGGGGGCACCTCGTTACCGGGTGTTATACTGTTGTTCTCGCCATGGTGGCCAAACTCAGCATCCACGTTTAGAGGGGCATACTGGGAGTTCGACATTTCAAGCTTTGGCCCGAAATTAAAGACACTCAAAAGAACAAGTGTAAATTAGGGTGTGTTACGAAAATACGTATCAAATTGCCACTATTATCATTAGTCCCATGGTAGGCGCCAAACTGTTTACCCTCAAAATTGGATAATAATTAGATTTGTAAGTGGTTTAAAGACACGCGGATTAATTTGATACAAAATAATATATTGAGTTAGAATGAACAAATAATGGTATAGTAAATTCAAACCACGTGAAAAGGATGATTCCAGCCTCAGTGTAACGTTTACCCTCGATACGGGCTCACAGTGGCTAATATTAATAAACAAGAAAAAGGGCTTTAGATAACAGTGAAATAGTAGTATATTGCTTTGGAATACGTGTTACAATGTATGTCATGAATTATCAGACCCTTTTATATGATAGGGAAGTTCTACTCTAGGTACAACTCTATAAAAGGTAAAAAATATTATGTTTAACTGATTACCGGTTCTTCATCGATATGTGCCGAGATCCACGCCACGATATCTGGTCGGTCGTGGATATTACGGCCTTCTGTTGGTCATGCTTGATTGTCCAACAATGTTCTTCAATGTCGTTCAGGGTTAGGATCATGACCCCCATATTCTTAAGGGTGGGCGTCCTCGATTCTGATCTCTTGTCATCATATCCTGAGCTTGGCATATCTTATTGGAGATCGGGATATATCATGAGCCAGATTTCATCCGTATACAATATCTGGCCTGTCATAATAGGTACGTATTTTTTATGCAGTCCAGCTAAGAAGGAGGCTTTTGTAGTTATATATGTACCTCGAGAGAAGGAACCGCAGGTTATATATGCTATCTTCCTAATATTTTCAGGGTTAGGATCATGACCCCCATATTCTCGAGGGTGGGCGTCCTCGATTCTGATCTCTTGTCATCATGTCCCGAGCTTGGCTTATCTTATTGAAGATCAGGGTATACCATGAGCCCGGTTTTACTCGTATACAATATCTGACCTGTCATAATAGGTATGTAGTTTTGATGCAGTCCAGCTAGAAGGAGGCTTTTGTAGCTATATATGTACCTCAAGAGAAGGAACCGCAGGTTATATATGCTATCTTCCTAATATTTTACCAAACATGAATGATAGATTTCCTATTGATATCATTAGTGCATCATGCGGCGTCTCTTTTCAATCTTCAGAAGTTACTTCTGAACGTTAGTGGACACACAGAACGTTAAAGTAGGTGCGCATTTCTTAATAATTTGCTAAGTCGTGGCACTAACATTAATTTCTTTGTACAAATGATTGGTGTGATTTCTCTTTAGAGTATAATGATATTAGGTTTGTCCATTTTATTTTCCTTTGGGCCAATTATCCGATTGGTTTCGATCGATAATTTTTAAATTTTTTTTTTTTTCAAATAACCGACCAATCATGATCGGTATTTAACAATTTTGAAATATTTTATTGAACAAACCGACCAACTTGGGGTAGTCGGTCGGTTTTCTATATTAAAATTGCTGGCAGCGCTTGTTTTATAGCTGCACCAACTACATATCAAATAAAAATATACATAAACAGTTACAAGTCCCCAATTATGTGGCTGCCAAACAACAAGAACCTCCTCCAACACAACTACATCAATCTCCACCCAAACATACAACGATCTCCAACCTAAACAAAAACTAAACCATCCAAACACATAAAATCAAAACAACTTAAACATTCAAACTAGTTCATGTCACTAACTCAAAATAACTTAAACATTTAAAATGATTCACGCTAACTCAAAACTACTAAAACATGTACGAATTATTTAATAACATTATGAATATAGTTCCAGGAAGACTTAGCAAATCACAAGCATTATTCAAGGAGTGTTGTTTATTGTATCTCCTCGATCACTTGAAGAACCTTCATCTACCACCTAGGCATAAATGATCGTACTGAGGAAGCGCGTCAGGCGATGACTTGTGAGGCCAGGGCAATGTAAAAGCTTCAGACCCAAGGTGAGCTTTAGTTGAGCCTGAAGCCTAACAAAATTTTCATCTCTACGCCTGTCTCTGGCCTTTGCTACTTGAAGAGCGCTAGAAAGCTCTGCGGCCTTCTTCTCCGTAGCCGAAATAGTCTCCCTATCAAGTGTCTCGGCCCATGTGGAAGTTCATACCTTGCAATCCACACTTGTAATAGTGAAATGGTTTCTTAGGAAGGCCCTATGCTATCCTCTTTCCTGAACCACCAACATTATCCAAGTAAATTGTTTCAGCGTCCTTGTCCGAATGTCTTGATGGATCGCCCCAATCACCCGTTAGCTGACTGCGACGGAAATTCTCCAAGCTACTTTTATAAAAGCTTATATTTATAATATATCTTGATGTATTGCACGGGCCCGAAGTTTGTTCAAGAATGTGTTATTATTCACTTACATGATATGCTAATTTTACTAGACAAAATATTATTTGAATTAACGCTATTTCCCAATGAGGAACCAAATGAAGATTAGCATATATCAAAATTAAATAGTCTCCATCTTATCAACATCGAGGTATTTGTATGAAAGGAAAAGATCGCCAAAGAAACTTTCACACCTGACAAGCCATTAACCATTAGGAAGATAAATATCTGCATTTCTCAAAGTTATCCATCATAAGGATACATATATATAGCCATGTCTGTAGTAGATAAAAACTCCACAAAGCAGAAAAGTTACAATAAAGGTATGATTCACTCGTGGTTACATCCGATGAACAAACCCAGTATCCATCAATCACTCCTTACAATTTTATAGGTTTAGGATTAGAAAGAAGGCTAAGTTAACCTAAAAGATTCTAAATAAGGGCTTTCATTAGAAATTTAAGAGCTTTTGACAAAGTTAGCCACTGGGCAAAAACTATAAACAGCCGCCTAGCCCACAATTCAACATTACAACTTGTAGCCAAAAACAAATAAATTATGTTAACCATTGTGCCGCCCCGAGCCTCAACTTTCTTACACAATTATAATTTATTGTTTGGATAATTTCAGAGATTGACATCCCTTATACTAGTTTTTAATATTACGTTTACTTTATTTATTTTAATTTTTTGTGTAACAATTCTTTTAATGTTATAAACAATAAAAGAAGAAGGACAATATTGTAGAGAAAGAGAGACTAAATTATTATTGAGTAGAAGCTTTGGGATGATTTACAATGGAATAGAACCCCTCTATTTATAGGGAAAAAGTGACTTAGCCACCAAGTAACAAACCCTACAATCTCTCTAGAATATAGACATTCACCATAAATAGAATTCTATTTATAACACTCCCCCTTGAATTTCTATTCAACAAATAATATGCCTCATTAAAACCTTAACTAAAATAAAACCCAATGGAAAAAATATTCTAGAAAAGGAAAAGGGGTACACGTGTTTAGAAATTCGCCTTTTGGTTGCCTCGTTAAAAACCTCGCAAGGAAAACCTAGTGGGACAAAATATTGTAAGGGAAAAAGAGTGCAACGCGCATTAACTCCCCCTGATGAGAGCATCAATTCACATCCTTGAGGAAAGTTCATGGAGAATTGACAATCATTATGCTCAATCCCAAAGCTTCTACTCAATTGATTAGAGTCTCGTGCTGATAACGTGTTATAAACAATAAAAGAAGAAGGACAATATTGTAGAGAAAGAGAGAGACTAAATTATTATTGAATTGAAGCTTTGGGATGATTTACAATGGAATAGGACCCCTCTATTTATAGGGGAAAAGTGACTTAGCCACCAAGTAACAAACCCTAGAATCTCTCTAGAATATAGACATTCACCATAAAGAGAATTCTATTTATAACACTCCCCCTTGAATGTCTATTCAACAAATAATGTGTCTCGTTAAAACCTTAACTAAAATAAAACCAATGGGAAAAAGAATCTAGAAAAGGAAAAGGAGTACACATGTTTAGAAATGCGCCTTTTTGGTTGCCTCATTAAAAACCTTGCAAGGAAAACCCAGTGGGACAAAATCTTGTAAGAAAAAAAGAGTGCAAGGCGCATTAACTCCCCCTGATGAGAGCATCAATTCACATCCTTGAGCCTTCGCATCCCGATCTTGTACACTAGCTTCTTGAAGATTGACGTTGGTAGAGATTTTGTGAACAAATCAGCCATATTATCACTTGAATGAACATGTTGCACCTTGAAATCATCATTCTTGTATATATATAATGTCTTCATATAATGTCGTGGAATAGCATTTTCAGTGTCTCCATAGAGGGAAAAATTCCCGCTATCACATTATCATGCTTATAGTTTTAGCAAGATACATATGTGCACAAATTGCACGTAGGATGTAGTACTTCATGACCAAGAATTGTATATGCTTTAAGCAATATCCTTAGTCATAATAGACTTTAATTAGATTCATATCAAGTTTTCATGTCATACTAGACAAATAAGATATCGAAAAACTGATTGCACATATCATTGACTTTATATTTTCAAGTGTTTGAACTGCAGGTCCAAATAATTGTCTTTCATATGAAACCAATTCTATTCGAATTGTGTCTCTTCTATTTGGCCAATATTTTTGTGTCAGTATTCGACAAACTTAAGATCCTCATCTATACTTAGCGCTATGATAGATGTCGTCGATGAACATTTTATATCGGTTCCAATATATTTTTTTCATAAAGACATAAAATAGAGATCTCTTCATTTATATTTTCAGGTACCTGAACCTCTCTTGAGATTTTATGAAGTGTTATGTCATGTGATCTTCTAGATCACTTGCTCCTTTATTATGATCATTTTGATCATTTGCTCATCTTCTTTATCAAGAAGTTTATTTGAAACCGATCTGTCTATACGCTTTAAGCGTGCCATAGACATTGTCCTTCTAGGACTTATTCTAAATATGAGCATTTTCAGTGAGAATATAGTTACTTTCTTTAGGTCAGCAAATGCGTCTGGCATGCTTTGCAATATATTACAGATGAATTATCTTTTTATGAACTTCAAGTTCATATTATCTTATTCGAGGATCTAGATGGACAAATGATAATTCTTTCCACGTAACTTTTTCTCAACTGTTTATCATGTCTCCCCCCCATGTTAGAAAAACTAACTTTCTTCCTCACTTTGGGAATCCATCTTTGTCGTATTATGGTGTTAATCAAAATATACACCGCACATCAATAATAATAAGATGAAATTATTTGATTCCTGACTCTGAACCACTTGTGAGGGGAGAATGTAATATACTTTCGTATATAATGTATATCAAACTAATATAAACAACTTAGTTCTCATAAGTAATAGTTTAGCTATTAAGTGGTGGCACTCAATAAATTATTTTGTTGAACCAATTGTGATATAACCAACTTATCAAGATAAAGTCTTGAATAGAAAATATGGAAATTATGCTCTAAATTAAATTATTGAGCAAATTATCTCGCAAACAGTAGGTTGCGGGTTAATAATAATTGCACATGTAACCATCTCATAGATGCATCTTATGTGGTATACATGGCAGGTGAATGTGCCCATATTCACCTTTTCTATTTTCAGCATTCATGGGATTCAATCCCAATTTCAGTTGGTCTATTGATTAATGAGAACAACCAATATAAGAGAATTCGTAAAGAACTTTCTAGTTTAATATTTACCCATGTAAATTCTCTTTCG
>ML328618.1:0-60259 GCA_005239505.1 Nicotiana paniculata
GTTTAACAACCCATAACTCTAGAATATCAAATTGCATTGAATTAGTCTTTAAGTTAGTAATCTATTTAATCTCTTAGTTTACTATTTTAGATTAAATTAAGTTAAATCTTTGTTTGAGTTCAGTTTAGTTGATAGTTAATCACAAGTCTCTGTGGGTACGATATCTGGACTTAAAATCCTATATTACTTGTCGACCACGTACACTTGCGTGTGCATTGGGAAATCAACCAACATCAGTCGACAGGGCATTGATTTGGACCCGACAAAGATAAATTCTATTCGGGATCTCCCACCCCCAAGAACCAAGAAGGAAGTCATGAGTCTGCTGGGTAGGTTTAATTACATCAGCAGGTTCATCGCTCAGTTGACATCCTCATGTGAGCCTATATTCAAGCTGTTGAAAAAGGATGCATCCATCAAATGGACAGACGACTTCCAGGATGCTTTCAACAAGATCAAAGAATATCTGTCAAATCCTCCAGTGTTTGTCCCACTAGAACTAGGGAGACCTATGTTCCTACACTTGACGGTGCTAGAAAATTCCTTTAGGTGTGTTCTCGAGCAACACGATGCTACCGGGAAGAAAGAGCAGGCCATTTATAACTTAAGTAAGAAGTTCACAAGCTACGAGGCCAAGTATTCTCAGTTAGAAAGGACTTGCTACGCTCTAACTTGGGTTGCTCAGAAGCTCCAACATTATTTGTTGGCTTATACCACCTACCTCATCACGAGGTTGGATCCTTTGAAGTACGTATTACAAAAACTAATTCCCACAGGGAGATTAGCAAAATGGAAAATCTTGCTCACATAATTCAGTATTGTCTATGTCACTCGCACATCTATGAAAGCTCAAGCATTGGCCGGTCATCTAACTGAAAATCCGGTTGATGATGAATACAAACCCTTGAGCACTTATTTTTCGCATGAAGAAATCAACTCCGTCGAAATAATCTCGGAAGGTGCTGACACATGGAAAATGTTCTTCGACGGAGCAGCCAATGTGAAAGGTATTGGGATGGGGGAGATCTTGATTTCACCCACAGGACAACACTACCCTGCCACGGCCTGCCTCCATTTCTTCTGCACAAACAATACTGGTGAATATGAAGCTTGTATAATGTTCATGAACATGACCATTGACATGGATGTAGAAGATTTGTTGATCATGGAGGACTCAGATTTGATCGTTAAGCAGGCTTAGGGAGAGTGGGAAAATTTAGATGTTAAACTCTTTCCCTACAGAGAGCATGTGGAGAATCTTAGTAAGGGACTCAAAGTCGTCGAGTTCAGATATATTCCTCGGTGCCACAATGAGTTAGCCGATGCGCTGGCCACTCTAGCTGCAATGCTGACCTATCCGGGTAATGTTCGCATAGACCCATTGGAGATCAAAATCAAGGAAAGACATGGTTATTGCAACACGGTCGAAGTAGAACCCGATGTCCAACCATGGTATCATGACATTAAAAGATTTTTGAAGACAAGAGAATATCCAGAGCAGGACAACGGAGACCAAAAGGGAACCATCTGAAGGCTCGCCCAGCAGTTTCTTCCTAAGTGGGGAAGTACTGTATAAAAGGACTCACGATCTAAATCTGTTAAGACGTGTAGACTCCAAAGAATCCGAAAAGATCATGAGTGAGGTCCATTCAGGAGTATGCGGTCCCCACATGAATGGGTATGTCCTCGTAAAGAAAATCTTGCGGGCTGGATATTATTGGATGACCATGGAGAAAGATTGTTTCGGTTTCATCCGGAAGTGCCATAAGTGTCAAATACATGGCGACTTAATCCATGCACCACCATCAGAACTACATCCTATGTCGGCACCCTGGCTGTTTGTTGCCTTGGGAATGGATGTCATTGGTCCAATCGAGCCAAGGGCCTCAAACGGGCATAGATTCATTTTAGTTGCTATCGACTATTTCACGAAATGTGTCGAGGCTGTCACGTTCAAAATCTTTCACTAAGAAAGTGGTGGTGGATTTCGTGCATGCTAATATCATCTGTTGTTTTGGTATACCAAAACCTATCATTACCTACAACGCCGCAAATCTGAACAGTAACTTGATGAGGGAGGTATGTGAACAGTTCTAGATAACACACTGCAACTCGACCCCTTACCGGCACAAAGCCAATGGCCCCGTTGAAGCAGCAAACAAATACATCAAGAAAATTCTCAGGAAAATGATTCAAACATCCAGGCAATGGCATGAAAAGCTGCCTTTTGCATTATTAGGATATCGCACGACCGTGCACACATCAGTTGGAGCTACCCCTTACCTATTGGTTTACGGCACTAAAGCCGTAATACCCGCAGAATTCGAAATTCCTTCCCTTGGGATTATTGTCGAAGCAGAAATTGAGGACAATCAGTGGGTCAAGACCCGACTAAAGCAATTAACTTTGATTGATGAGAAAAGAATGGCAGCAGTGTGCCACTGACAATTATACCAGCAAAAAATGGCCCGCGCTTACAACAAGAAAGTGAGACCTAGGAACTTCGAAGTAGGACAACTCATTTTAAGATGTATCCTCCTGCACCACGTAGAAGCGAAAGGAAAATTCACCCCAAACTGGAAAGGTCCATACATCATAAGGAAATTTCTACCAAAAGGAGTGTTATACTTGGGGGACATCGAAGGAAATGACCCCGATACGGCTGTCAATGCAGATGTTGTCAAAAGGTACTATGTTTGATCCTCTATATATTTTCAAATGTTCTCCGGTTGGGATGACGGAGGCTTTCATTCTCGCTACCCAAACACCATTAACCCTTTTGCAAACCTTTGAGTCGGTTACTCTTGTTTGATTACCCTCTTTGGAACTCGAAAGTGTTATTGGAAAATAAAAAAAAAGATGTTGAAAAAAGAAACAAAAAAAATGATGAAATGAAAAAAAAAGAAAAAAAAAGGAAAAAAAAATCAAAACAAAAACAAAACAAAAAAAAGTTTCCTGAACTACGTCCGACTTGATTCCGAAAGGATACGTAGGTAGCCTCTCCTTGGGGTTCAGTCACACCAACATAAAAATCCACATTGCCCCAAGAGTTTAAGCCGGGGCAAGTGTTAAGATTCAGCAATGTGTCGCCTTAAAGGTTCCAAAGTTGTAATTCAACACAAATTCTTTTCACCAAAAACCCTGTTCAAGTCCTTCCGATCAATCGGCAAAGATGTCCAATATTGGAGGATACAGTTGTTTGGATCCAAATACAAGCAAATGAGAGAAATTAAAATGAGAGAGTCTTATTGGTGAAAACCCACATGGGCACCGTAAGGCGACGGTAAGTAGAGAAATTGAAAATGAGAGAGTCTTGTTAGTGAAAACTCGCAAAGAGCACTACAAGGCGATGGTGAGAAGACAAATGAGAGAGGTTAGTTGGTGAAAACCCACAAAGGGCGCCACTAATCGAAAAAGGATAATGGGTCACTGACATGGACGCAGTGCGAGACAAGGTTTCTCAATCTCGAGGTAATAGTTGTGATGAATTTCTAAGAGTCGGACTGTTTACACGGATCAGGCATCCAGTCCAAATGGCATGTCATGTTCATTGAAGTCCGCATGCACTCCAGATAAGTCCTTCTTTCCTTTCCCCGAAGAGGACACCTCTTGTTTAAATTCGTTATCCATGCTATCATTTATTTTTCTTTTGAAACCCTTTCGGCCTAACTCTGTCCCTAAACTAAGGCAAAGAAAAGATGGAAAGACTAATTTACAGGGCACTCATTTGACACGGGTCAATATGCAAAAGTAACCCAGCCTCATCAGGGGCATCGAGTCGATCCCGACTGGCCACAATGGCTGATGATTCAAACTCAAAACCTTGAAAGGAGAAAATCAAATTGAAGTGCCTATAAAGACGAATGAAGTTGAAAGTCGAAGTATTCCAAATGACCTAAAGTTACAAATGGAAGAAGAGTTAGAAGTGAAAGGCCAATAAAGGCGAAATAAAGTTGGAAAGGTTAAGTCCCACACGACTAACCGTCGCAGCAGAATTTGAGGGGCCAAAACTCCTCCCCAATACTCNCCCCCCCCCCGATACTCTGGAAATCCAAAAGAAAAAGCAAGTGAAAAGCCTACAAAGGGAAAATAAAATGTTGGGTCCCAAGTGACCGATCGCCATGGTAAAATCGAGAAAGCCAAGGTCCCTGGGATTAGAGATGAAACCCAATCCCCAGCCAGCAAGCAAGCAAGTGATTGGGATCTTCATCAAAAGAACTCAGATCAAACAGTTGAAAATCAAGGCTGCAAAACCAACCACCGTTCCAAACTAACAAATTGTTCTTTGTTTGAAAATAGGAAACATGTACAAAAGCGACCATGCAAAATCAGGTGCAATCAAAAGGAACGGTGCGAAAGCTATAAGGAGCTTTGCAGCATTGACTCCAAAGAAAGGGAAGTTTCCTAAAAAAAAAAAAAAAAAAAAAAAATTTTCCCGCTTGCCCCAAAAAAAAGGAGAGAGAAGAATTGAAGTTGAAAATAACTCAAAGTAGTATGGGGCCTCCAATCCCCAATTACACTTTTTCCCGACATGGGTGCACACGCTCCCTAGTCGATGCCAATCAAGGGTATACACTCCCTGGTTGATGTTTTCTTTTCCAAACAAGGGCATACACTCCCTGGTTGATGCTTTCTTTTCCAATCAGTGGTATACACTCCCTGGTTGATGTTTTCTTTTCCAATCAAGGGTATACACTCCCTGGTTGATGCTTTCTTTTCCAATCAAGGGTATACACTCCCTGGTTGATTTCTTTTCCCGACGCAGGGTATACACTCCCGTAGTCGATGCCAATCAAGGGTATACACTCCCTCGTTGATGTTTTCTTTTCCAATCAAGGGTATACACTCCGTGGTTGATGATTTATTTTCCAATGAAGGGTATACACTCCTTGGTAGATTTCTTTTCCAACATAGGGTACACACTCCCTAGTTTATTTTATTTTGCAACATAGGGTCTCTAACCCCTAGTTGATCTTGCTTTGAGATATAGGGTATCCACTCCCTAGTCTACAATAACACCGGGTGCACTACTCCCTGCTTTTCGTCGCTTTCAATAATAAAGTAGTGTAGAGTTCCTTACAATAACTCACGTAATTTTCCTAGTGAAAACTGGGGTAGAAAATTTCGTTCGTTTGTTGTTTATTTTGCGCAGATTGCAATTTAGGACAATGGATTTGAGACGACCAAAAGAAGAAGTTTCGATCCAAAAAAAATAAATAACAAAAGATTGAATCCAAAAGTACACAAACGGGGAAGATGTAGACTATGCAGGACGAGATTGAAGTCATCCGTCTAGTATATCCGCTTTGATCTGAGGAACAATGAGACAAAACCAGCACCTGCGATTAACAAGCATCGGGATCCAGGTCAGAGTCAGCAAAAGATCAAGACCTCAAGACCAAGTCCTAGATAGGAATCTTGTAATTTAGCAGCTGATAGGTATTAGTTTCCTTCGTTTTGTACTTGGGTGTAATAAGGAGATCAGCAGCAGCAACCGCAGTGAAACCACAGTTACTCGGTAGTCCCAGCTACCAAAGCTTCCAGAACTACACTGACATGATTCCTTTATAGCCAAGGATATGTAGGCAACCTTTGAAGCAGGGTTCGGTCAAAATTTTAAAAAACGCTTCACATGGAGTATGCGAATGGGTAAAAGTCGTTCACGACTGCTCACTTTGTCTTTGCCCGAAAACTCTTCGTGTTTCCGAACAAAGAGGGGAAGCTGTGAGCACGTGGTTTTTGCCTATCGTATAATCCTACAAAATCTCAGTAAATTAGCCAATTTTCTGGGTTTTATTGAATTTTGATGCTATTTGTCAATTCGTTTTACATTATAAAGTCATAATTCATCATTTAATCTATAAATAATTTAAAATGGTTTGATTAAGCACATAACCTTGGTTATTATTTAAGTAAATATAATTGTTTGAATATAAAGTCAATTAATGTTCAAAATCTTAATTTAATTATTTCTTTCAACAAAATTGTGAAAATTGCCTTGTAAATGATTAGGATTAAATTGAAAGGTGTGAGTTTAATAGAATTAATAACAAAATTTATTTATAATCAATTGTTACACTTCAATTCTAACTTAGTTAATTAAACTAGTTTAAAAAATGGAGTAAAAACGGACTTGGGTCAAAAGAAACCAGGCCCAAACCTGTTCTCTACATGACCCAGCAACCCAGCCCAATAATCCCCTCACCTAGCCTGCCCCATACACTATCCCAAACGACCTCGTTTCATCACCTTCATCCCTCAATAGTTGGATCATCTCGATCCAATGGTTCCGAAACTCCCACCCTTTTAATATTTAATTTTTTCAAAAGCCCCCCACCCACATTCACGAAGTCTAACATCCCTAAGCCCGCCTGTCTCTCTCTTTCTCTCTAAGCCACAAACCCTAGCCTCCAGAGCCACCGTCCTCCGCCACCCTGAAATTGCCTCCGGTGGCGGAGCTTCTCTATTCAACCCCAAATTTTACCTAAATGATCTTCTCATCATCCTCAATCACCTCCCATCATTTATTTCTTCAAAATACCAACAAGAAGCGAGGAATTTCAAATCTAAGAATCTCAAAAACCTAAATTACTCCACCGGCAGATTTAGAGACGATCAATGGCTCAGACCTTCAAGAGTCAACTGCTCTTGACTAGAGCAATTGATTCACGAGGGTTTGATTCATTTTCAAACCCCGTCGAAATCTAGATAAGGATCGACGACCTCCCATTTTCCGGCCAAACCTTTTTCTAAGGGTTTTCTTCTTCTTTCTTTACTTTTTCTATGAAATATCAAAATGAAAATAATGTTAAATCCTGTTCTCTTTAATTTCTATTTATGTTAGGTTGTTTTCATTATTTCAAGTATTTGTGGTTTCTCCTTGTTCTTTATTTGGATTATATGTTATTTTCTGTATTTAAACCTAAACGGTTTTGGTTGATTTACCGTTGGTTGCATTAATTTATTCTGTCCATAAATTCTTCTTCTCTTTGCTGTCTTGGTACGCCATTGACACATGAAACCATGCTAGGTATTGTAGTTCTGTTTTGTCTCTTTTTCCTTAATGATCTGCCTCTAATGGTTTGCTAAAAGAAAAACTAGGTTAATCCTGTTTCTATTAACTTCTAATTTATATTAGCTTATTATGTTATTCAATTGTTATATCAAGGACAAAAGAACTGAACTTGTTATAAGTGTTCTTAGTCGAGTTAGTTTGTTCCATTGGTGTCGTCTTGAATTAACAAGCATATCTTTTAGATATCGGAATGATCGGCCAAGTTTGAATTTTTCTTTAATGATAAGACAAGATTCTGTCCCTTTTTATGTGATTAGGTTAGGGTCATACTATGGTGTGAATTATTTCTATGAATCCATGATTATTTTGCTCAGACTATCTGTTGTGTTCTCTGTTTGCTCTTGATTCATAATTAGTGAGTAGATAGTAGTTTGAACGCACTCTTTCTCAAGCATAATTGTCTTTGATTAGTTAATTGATTAAGAAACTAGTTAATCCTATGCCTCAAGTCTAACCTAATTAACAACGGTTTGTAAAAAGGATACCTGTTAATAATACCAACCTGGGCTATTGACACCCTGAATAACCAGTCGCGTCCTAGGTACTAATTAAGACAATTAACTAGGTTTGATATCAATTAGCGCAAGTCAACTAACCTAACTAAAAGAATCAAGTTGATTAGTCTTAATTATACTAAGATCTAGTTAATAATACTTATCAGTCCTATTTTAACGAAGAAACTTTATTAAGGATAATTAACTAGAGTTAATAATAACCCAAGTAAGTTACCCTGGTTACCTAATGGTAAATTCAGGGACTCTAAGGGGTACATTAGGTAACTCAGTTTAGGAAATCAGGCTTTTAAGGTTAAAATGGTATTTTCTAAAGAGGAAAGTTCTAGAATAGGGGCAGCTGTCTCAAAGATAGGGTTGACAGCTGCCCTATGTACTATTGAGTGCTGTTTTTCAGCTTTTGGATAGGGAATATTCCAAAGGATATCTCATTCTCAAATATCCTATGAATAGACCCTCTTTCTAGAGATGAGGGGTTACCTTTTTCACACTCTTTGAGCTGCTAGAATACAGAATCCTCCTTATTCAGAAATACTTTTTTCCATTCAAAAGGTTTTGAAAAGGGAGAGTATTATTAGAAAAAAAATTTATTTTTTTAAAACAAGTTCATAAATAGATGGCCTAGTTCAGCTGCTATCTTCTATTTTCTGGATTTTCGGATTTCTGGAAATTTCCTTCAAACATTCATACTCAAGATTTCTGGGTGTATTCTTGCTGGACTGTTTGGTTTTCTTTGGGTTTCTATTTGGTGTTGCTGATCTCTCTTCTTTCTTGCTGTTCATTTTTCCTACTTGACCTTTATTTGGTCAAGTCTCTTTGTTGTTTCTCTCTTAAGAGGTATGTATTAACTCATCTCTTCTTAATGAAATTTTTTGAATTGGAATCTTCTTCTTCTCCTCCCTGCTTAAACTAGTTGTTCTTGATGAATGAGGTTATCTCTTCTGCTTTATGTAAATGTGACTATATAGATGTTTATTAGCATATTAATGAACCTTTAAGTGTGATAAATACTGTTTTTGTTGTTGGTATTTCTCTGCTGAAATATTTTGTATATTTCAGGCTAAATGTGTATAAAAGTGGTGAATACTCATAGTTCTATATTAGGAAACAAGCTGCATTAGGATGTTGAATCTGACCTTCTCTATGGTCAGGTTCTATCAATAAGAATGCAGAAATAGGCTTTTAATTGAGTCTCTTTGGTCAATAAAGAGATTCAATAAGCAAGTCACTAGATAGTTTAGGATGTTGTCATTAGGGTAGATGAATATGACTTCTTAATAGTCAAATTCACCCTTTAGTAATGTACAAACATTAGTATGGTTGGCTAAAGTTTACCCTTTAAAGGGTATAAAATATGTAATTAAGAAAGGCATTAGAGTGAGGAATCTGAACCCTTGAATTGTTAGATTTATCCTCTAAAATGCCTAAATAAGCAAGCCTCTATATGGTTTGGAATTATGTTAAGTTAGCACTAGGGTAGATGAATCTGAATTCCTAATAGTCAAATTCACCCCATTGATAGTGCATAAACAGTAGTTTAGCTTGCTGAAAATTACCCTTCAAAGGACATAAGTGTGTGATGAGAAGGAGCTATAGCAAAGTGAATCCAAAATCAAAAAATAGTCGGATTCACTCCTCAAAATGCCCATAGCAGTCACAACATTTGAATAAATGCTTGCTAAAATCTGTTGCATAACATAAAGATAATTGTTAAGAGTCTAGACAAAGTGATATCATTGGGTTGTAATCTAACCCTTTCTATGGTTAGATTCAGTCCATAAAAAGGCATGGACATATTTTTTTTCTCCTAGGGAAAAATTAAGGTTGAATCTAACTTCCTTTTATGGCTAGATTCATGTCCCAAATGCCCAAAGTTCTGTTGTTAATACTGTCCAAGTACTCAAACTTTGGACTTACAATTTTAGATTAACATTGAAAAATACAGATTCCAAAGTCTCTGAAGGCTGGCTCGCACAGGAGCAGTTCTACCCCTTCTTTATTCTTGTTACTCGTTGTTTTCATCTTTTAGGAAATTGTTTTTCATAAGGTAAAGAGGATGTAATAATATAATTCTTGTATTTTTAGTTGTAAATATGGACTGTAAACTATTATTTTAGCTTTTATTTTCTGCTTCTTCTTTTACTTTTCTTGCTAAATCCAAAATCGGGCCAGCTTGTTGAAATAGCCCATTAGGGCTTTAATCAGGTTTAGCTCCCTAGGCTATTGGGCCATAAGGGAGTAGGTAGGCCTAACAATTAGAGTTATTTGCTCTAAGAAGTAGCCTAGTAACAATAGATAATTAGATCAAAAGCATGAATTTGTACTCGAATTAGTCTATACGAAGTCTCTACATAATATTCGTTGAATTTCCAAAATCAGTTATCTTAACAAAAAATAGTAACTCATAACATCTTTTGATTCATCTCACATTCTACAGCCTGTCTGAAATAGATAAAGCTTAATACGTATGAATCATGAATTCAAAAGGCATGTATTTAGGCTATTGGAGTTGTTAAAAATCGTTTAACTTAGCAAATCGAAATTGGTAAAAACTGTTTGTACCACGTTCTCTTTAACGTTATAAAATTCTGTTTCAAAGTTTACCAAATTCGAAAAAGATTAGTGGCCCAAAAGGGGGTCTTGCATATCTGTAAGCGTGTACAAATATTTATATCCATGAATGATATGTATTGTGTTAGCATATTCCTACTTTTGTTAGACTGAAATATGGATTGTTTTAAGTCTTACGAAACTCTGTTTGTTGACCTATCATGAAGTACTTAAATTAATCAAAGGCTTCACCCTTATTGAAAAATTAGTCACAATTAGGATTGGCCAAAGATTTAAATGATAAATTGGGCTAAAATATGGCCATAGGTAGAGTGAATACCTTTACTTTGAAACTTGACAAAAATTGATCATTACCCCAAAATTACAATAAACTACAGTCGGGAGTGGCAACTCATGCCCCCGACACTTAACTCTAAATAACTAATAAAAATACACATAGCAATCACGGGTGCATTTCATGTGACGTATTTTACATGTGCTCAAAAACAATAAGTGCACGCCATCGTGGCTTGTTCCAAGATAAATCCATAAATATTAAAAGCGGCTAAAAGGTTAAAAAGGCTAAAAAGCACAATAGTTTTAAAATATGTTAATAATCAGATAATTAGGCCAAATATCAATAGTTAAGCGACCGTGCTAGAACTACGGAATTCGGGAGTGTCTAACACCTTCTCCCGGGTTAACAGAATTCCTTATCCGGATCTCTGGTTCGCAGACATTTTAAACAAAGCCAAAATTTGCTCGTTTTGGGATTCTAAAAAATAAACGGTGTCCCAGAACATCGTCAAAACTCCGGGTGGTGACTCAGAAAACCAAAATAAATCCCAAATCCGAATAATGTCACTCAAAGTGGAAAAACTCCCTTATTACCGTTCATTAATCCCGGGGTGGTGAAAAAGGTGGTGTAACACATAACATAACACTAAACGGCACTAAATAATAATAAAGTAACATATTAATATATGTACAACAACAAAATCCATATAACATTAATTATTCATATAATAACAATTTATCTATTTTACTAATTTTTTAGCACATAAATAATCTAATCTGGATAATAAACAACAAATTAATTAAATCACAAAAAATCACAAAAGCCGATTTCAGTAAAAATCATTTGAGAATATTTTCCAACAGCTTCAACAGAGTTCAAGAGGTTTAGAGTAAAAGAGATAAAAATCATAAATAGCCTCTCGGGCAAAAACAAATATAATAAACCGCCCCTCGGGCATAACATCACTCAGAATCAGTCTCTCAACCATACCTCACAATCACTCATAATCAGCCCCTCGGACATACCTCACAATCACTCATAATCAGCCCCTTAGGCAACCTCACAGCCACTCATGCCTTCCAATCACTCAGCACTCAGCACTGGCACTCAGTAGGTACCAGCACTAACTAGGGGTGTACAGACTCCGGAGGGGCTCCTACATCCCAAGCTCTATAACAAGCCATCTCGTGGCATCGTCAATCAGCCCCTCGGCCTCACATAATCATAGATCAGTAACAACATCAAGACACCTAGTGGCATAAATCAATCAGGCCCTCGGCCTCACATAATCACGAATAAGTAACAACATGTTGTGGCGCACAACTCGATCCCATAATGTCCTCTCAACATAGGCCATCATCCTCGATCAGTCAGAAACCTCTCAAGCCACTCGTGCTATCAATAAAACAGGGTGGTTAGCCCAAAATATCATTTTATGCATCAAAACGGAGTAAATAAGACTGAGTTATGAAACCAGTAAAAACATAGCATGACAGAGTAGAGATTTTACATCAAAACAGTGAGGAAATACTAGTAAAAGCCCCTAAGGATCCAAACAACTTGGCACGAGGCCCAAATACAGCATTTAGCCCAAAACATAGTAATACTTTCTAAAACACAAAGTATCATATAGTTTTCAGTCAAATACGCAACTTAATAGTTGCCACGGGACGGACCAAGTCACAATCCCCAATGGTTCGTTCACACCACACGCTCGTCATCCAGCATGTGCACCACTTCAAAATAGTGAAACGATGTGAAATCCGAGGTTTCATACCCTCAAGACAAGATTTACAATCATTACTTACCTTTCTCCGAATGAGAATATACTCCGCTGTAACGACCCGACCGGTCGTTTTGCGTTGTCGGACCCCGTTCCCCTAACCAAACTTCCCATAGCGGCTTATTGTGATTTATGACTTATGGGGACTGGTGGTTCGGGATTCGAAAATGTTTAGAGTGCTATAGGAACACTTGGTTCCTTAAGGTTGGCCTTTAAGGCCAAGTTTGAATTCGGTCAACATTTTGAGTAAACGACCTCATAATCGAGTTTCGGCGATTCCGGTAGCTTCATATGTTCGGAATGGGTTTTGAATGAGTCGGGGGCGTTTCGGCGCCCAATATTGAAATAAGAGTTCCTTAGGTTCCTATTGTGGTTTGGGACGTGTTTTTGAGTTATCAAGGTCTGAACGGAATTCTGAGATCGGGTATAGTTATGTTATGTCATTTATGACTTGCCTGCAAAATTTGGTGTCATTCCAAGTAGTATAGGTCTGTTCGGCGCGTTGTTAACGAAGTCAAGAAAACTTAAAGTTCCTAAGTTTGGTTCTAGGGGTTTTGAGGTGTGATTTTTAGTTTTAGCGTTGTTTTGGGTGTTCCGAAGGCTCGAGCGAGTCCGTATTATTATTTGGTACTTGTTGGTATATTTAGACTGGAGCTCAGGTGGGCCCAGGTGCCTCCCGGACACCACACGAGGCCAAAAACCAGCTGAAATAGCTGCTTGTGCACTTGTTCTGGTGTGACCGTAGGTGCGGTTGCCCAGTCGTACGTGTGCGATCCCCAGCGGGCAGCCCATTTCTCGCAGGTGCGGACAAAGTTCCGCAGGAGTGGAGTTGCAGGTGCGGTCTCCTCTCCGCAGGTGCGGGCCCAGGCTTCCTCGTCCATTTACGCAGGTGCGAGCCTTTGCTTGCAGGTGCGGTCCTTGAGCCGCAGGTGCGGAACCACTGTCAGGCAGTGTGTTTCCTTAAAATACGGGATTCTTCATTCTTCTTCATTTTCTTCCTCCTTTAGAACACTTTGAGAGCTTGGAAGAAGGGCTCCACGACCCAACCACTGAAAGGTAAGTAAATTCTATCCTAAACTTAGTTAATGCATGAATTCTTAGTAGGATTTAACTACTTAATTAGTGAAAAAATTAGGAATTTGGGTAGTGACCTAGGGCCTTCGAGAATTTAGAAAATTACCCGTGAATTGTCAATGAAATCATACAAAAATCGTATATTAATGATCCTTAGGCTATGGGTGAGTGTTTCCTTCAAGAATTTTTGGAATCTGAGCATGCGGGCCCGGGGTTGGATTTTAGGATTCTTCAAGAATGATAAATTTGACTTAGTAGTAGGAGGATTTCCATACTTTGAGAATAAATTGATGTATTTGTATAACATTTGGCTAGTTTCGAGTCCTCGGGTGTAGAGTTCGGAGTTTTGGGCGCGTTCTTGGTCCGGGGAGTAGATTGGACACGAGGTGAGTCTCCTTTATAACCTTGCAAGAGGGAATTGTCCCCATAGGTTCTTTAAATGACTATGTGCTAATGTTTGTGGGGGCTACGTACGCGCAAAGTGATGAGAGTCCGTACTTAGCGACTATTATTGTTATGTCCGGGTAGTTAGGCCTACTCCATGCCTTATGTCTTCCTTGAAATGAACTATCTGCTTAGTGAATTAATGTTACATGCGGCTTGTTTTCTCGAGATCATGGAATTCAAGTAATTTTAAGGAATTGATCACGAAAAGTAATTTATAAATAATAAATGTGTGGATTGTGTGTGCATGTGACCGCTTCACAATTTACATTCCACGAGCGAAGTGTTATTTCCCCCACTCTCATGGGAGCGGGCCGTACGCCACGATGAGATTGAAATATATATATTATGGTTCGGGTCGTTCGACCCTCGGCAGTGCACAAATATGATCATTATGATGGCTCAGGCCTGTTGTCCTTATCTTGTATGCGCATGTTAAATTGTGAAGAACTGTTTTATGGATTTTGAGTGATCATATATATTTTTAAAGGAAAGAAAAGAATAATGAAGTAGAAATTGTATACTTGCTTCCAGTATTTATTTGAACTACTGTTATTTTTAAATGTTTACTGCTTTTATCATCCTTGTATGTCTGTTACTGATAGTATCTCTTGCTAATAATTTGGTTGGACCTTAGTGATTGTCAAGTCGACCTCTCGTCACTAATTCTTGAGGTTAGGCGGGATACACACTGGGTACATATTTGTTTATGTACTCATGCTACGCTTCTGTACTTAATTGTACAGGTTCTAAGGCTGGTGCATCTGGTTATCAGACCGGAGCTCGATTCTGATCATAGTTAGACCTGACTTCACGGTGAGGTGCTTCTCCTGACGATCCTCGGCAGCACCATGGAGTTTTCTTTTGCTTATTTCCAGTCTATTCCTTTCAGACAGTGGGAGAGTATATTATATCTTTTTTATATTATGTTAGTATGCCCGTAGGACATGTGATACTAGTTCCTGGCACACACGTTATGGTTATTTTGGTTTGCGGGTCTGTATATATATATATATATATATATATATATATATATATATATATATTGGCTCACTCCTCTTTACGACTGCTTTTGGTTAAAATGGCTTACTATCTTTTTCAATTAATGTTTTGAACTTTAAAACTTGGCACGTGGTGGGATGTTTAACCAAGTATGGGAAAAATCCTTAGTTATTTAAGTGTGGGCTTACCTAGCCCCGGTGTTATGCGCCATCACGACCTGATTTAGTATTTTGGGTCGTTACATCTGCGATGCCTTTGCCGCTCGACTCGGCCTCAAATCGCCCGAATCTATTCAAAATCAGATTCATATCATCAATATACGTTAAAGGAACAAAACACACGCGAAAATAATCAAATTTCATCAAAAATCCCGAAATTGACCAAACCCGACCCCCGTGCCACGTCTCGGAATCCGATAAAAATCGCAAAACCAGAATCAGTATCCTCTCACGAGTCCATACGTAGAAAATTCATCAAAATGTAACCTTGTTTGCCCCCTCAACCACCCAATTCTTAGTCCTAAGTTTCAAGCCCTAATCCCTAATTTTAACCCTTAAGTCTCACAAATTTCATGCTCAATCAGTTAAAAAACCACCATAGAATCAAGTTTTTGATTCAAGTATCTCACCTCCATGAAAATCCCCTTGAATCCCTCTTCAAATTGCTCCCAAAAGCTCTAACCCGTACGAAAAATGATGAACATTGGATAAAATTCGTGAAGGCAAGAATTTAAATGTTCTTCCCTAGAAGTTCCGCATCTGCGGTTCAAATACAACATTTGCAGTCCCGTATTTGCGACCAACTGTTCACATCCGTGGACTTCACTTAAGACTCCTCGTCCGCACCTGCGATCGATCCCCTGCACCTGCGGGCTCGCAGGTGCAACTCTCCTTCCGCTTTTGAAAAATACCCCAAGGCTTCAAAACTCTGCACCTGCGACACCAAAATCGCATATGCGATTGCCGCACCTATGATCACACTTCTACAGGTGCGGAAAACTAGAAACAATAGCACTCCAGCAGATTTTCCCAAGTTCTAACTCCCTGATGGCCATTCGAAATCATCCCGAGCCCCTCGGGGACTCAACCAATTATAGCAACACGTCACATTACATCACCCGAACTTAGTCAAACCCTGGAAACATTCAAAACAACATCAAAACACCAAATTACCCTTGGATTCAAGCCTAAGAATTTCTAAATTTCCAAAATTCACCAATGATGCCGAAACCAACCAAATCCTGTCAGAATTACCTAAAATTTTGCGCACACATCCAAACGACCCTACGAACCTATTCCAACTTTCGGAATTCCATTCCGACCCAGATATCTAATTTTCCACTGCCAACCAGAAATTGCCAAAAATTCATTTCGCCAATTCAAGCCTAATTCTACCACGGACCTCCGAAAAACATTCCGAACACGCTCCTAAGTCCCAAATCACCTAACAAAGCTATCTGAACCATAAAACCCAGTTCCGAGATCATTTACCTATAAGTCAACTTCCGGTTGACTTTTCCAACTAATTAACCAACTTAAGAGACTTAGTGTCTCATTCCACTCCAAAATCACTCCGAACCCGAGCCAATTAACCCGATGCAACATAATAAAGTTGAACCACATATAATGAAGCATAAATAGGAAAAACAGGGCAATAACTCTTAGAATGACCGGCCAGGTTGTTACATCCTCCCCCACTTAAATACACGTTCATCCTCGAACGTGTCAAGAGTTATTCCAAAAGCCATCAAATCGCCGAATAACCTTACCGCGCACATACTCGGGGGTGATCCCACATCACCCTGTCCCGCATAGACCTGATAACACAACACATCTGAAACTTCTTCATCCAACCTAACCTATAAGCCTTTAGAATCCAATTTCCACATCCAAACTTTCCTATAAGATCAGAATCACGCATCCACACACTGTATAAGCTTGAACAAGCTGTATCCAACCATAACCATAACTCAAGACGAAATTATATAATATTCCACATAACTCAAACACCCATATTGATAATTTCTAATCACAGCAGCTGCTCAAGAAACCTAATGCCGGTAATTACCCTATTATCAAACAGAGACTCGTTCTAACATCTTCATATACTTCCAGTGATGAAAGAAACACGCAGAAACCCATAATCATTCATAGGATCAACAAGTGATGGAACTCCATATCTTCAACAGGAAATATAGCAAAATCTCTAATCCAATCAGTATCAATATCCTCCCAAATATACTGCAATCAGATCTAGAAGTACCAATTCTAGGTCCGACGAACTCATCTCATCTACAACAACCACTCTACCGACATGAGTACCAATACAACTTAAAACCACGACCCGTGCAGTCCGTGCACTAATAAGCAACATTCCAAATGTACTCAAACATGGAAAATGACATCAAACAAGAGAATAGTCCCACAAGATCAATGTATATACTACAACGAAATGCTAAGAACTCCTCACACACCATAGAACCAAAACACACAAATCAAACACACAAGGATCATATCTAAACATAACTTCGCTACAAGGCGTGACCCTCATCCAAACGCTGGTCCATATTTTATACCTCGCTCCGCCTTGCTCAAAATCAATAACCACGCGAAATTCGACATCAAGTACTCAAATTGCATTACCATAACCATGGAGAAATGATACAATGCCACATGAAACCCAAACGAACATAATCAATACGTCTCAATCCTGCAATACCTAATTACTTACCTTACTACAATCCCGTTATAAGACCACAATAGAACTGCACCATGTGTGCCTAAAACCAACGAAGCAAAACCCCTCGTAGCATGGAAGACTAACTCATACATAATTTCAGGACACAAATAAGCCCGACAACAACTGAATGGCACGTCCCTCAACAATAGTACTACAGAGCCAACCAATCTGACTCGGTGTAAACACCTATCCCAATTGGGCCTACTAATGAACCCCAAATCAATCTGATCATCCACAATTGACAAACAACCCTCCGAAGGTCCACAATGACTGGATCACAACGCATACTATTCTCTGACTAACCTTGGCTATATCTCCACAACCCACAACTACGAAACAATCTGCTCCTGAGAACTCATGGTCTCCAAACCCGTAGAACACACGTATCACCATGTCTGATCCTAACTCCACCACCAGAATATCTATCATTTTCCCAATACATGATCACACCACGAGGAATACACCTAAACTTTTTCCATTTCCACAAGGCAAAATTTTGAATATCCGCATCCGACCAACTAGGAGAGTACCACCACACCAATTAAGTATCCCTAAATGAAAACACAATGCCTCTTTTGAAACTTATACCTTCATCGAGCCATATCTAAAAGTAACATCACCTATCTGATCACCTGAGATCGTCCATGCTACCTAAGAATTCAGAACCTTCCTTTCAAATCGCATCGTGACCTAGCACCCTCAATCTCAATACTACACCACACATCGCACCCGTTATGCCACTATACGAACGATACGACAGACCTCAAATACACTCTGATTCGCAAGCAACTACATACTCAATCAATTAAGACTTTCCATGCTCCACACACCACACCAGTGGGAAATATACATACCAAACTATGGTAGAGACCATCAAGAACTCCCAAATAAAATAAACAATTGAACTAAACTAACCCTTCAGGACTGAATCCCTCTAACTCAACTAAGCTACACAGACCGTCAAAACCCAAGAGCATTGCCACGAATCACGTATAGAAACTCGCCATATCATAAGCATATCAGGAACCGATCTTACCCATTACTATGCCGATTCAACCTACTACCAAGTTGACCCATCTCTCCGAGTCCCTGTTGAGTTACCTTCAATTGATTGTTTCCCTTGTCATACAACCAAAATCCTCAACAAGAAATCACCACACGAGACCCTAGCATAGAACCACGTTGCCCTAAGGCTCATAAGCTGCTGAATATCTTTTAAGCACCTCAAAAGTACCACATCTCAAATGCTTACTCTAAAGAGACTTTCTATGAATTTAAACAATTCTTTCCCTTTCCTGATACCTAAATGTAGAATCCATAATAATATAGAAATTCCACAAACCTTGACAACATCCAACGTGAATCTCTATTTCTAGCTAAATACACATGTTGAAGATTCCCGGTTGTTACACATACATTTTGAATCCATTAGAACCATTCTCGGGAGTCATCCCCTCTGCTCAAACCTCAATTAAACTGATCAAACGGGTCGAGCGACCTCTGCTCGATCAGCACTCCAACCCCCAAGAAGTAACCCCACTTTATTTCAACCAAATAAATTCTTGTTCCATGAACATTACATATGTCACTAATAACAACTCAAGTCATTCCATGATTCTTATACACCCATAAAGCATAACACAACCCCTATCCAAAATTTCCTTTACTCGAGTCATCCCCGATCTCAACCCCTGTAAGCCACAACTGATTCGCCAGTATACGTCAAACTTAATCTGATACGACACTTAGCCGCACAATCAACTTATCAATAGCAGACTGCCCCACTTAGCTCAAATCCATAGGTCAAAACACACAAAAACTCACAATGCCCATACTCTATTACTGTCATAATACCACAGTGAGATTCAACTAAATCCTTCATAAGTTCATATAACACAAACCATCTAATATCTCAAATCATCTGCAAATCTCACCTTCACCATTGTAATAGTCATGCAAACATCCGCAAACGATCAAAACTCAAAGTGAAACATATATCATTTACTGGTAAAAAAGAACGTACTGCAAAACAACATAAGGATAACACACCTCAAGACATCCTGCAGGAGATAACCCTGCCTGCTTAGCCTCAAACTGATATCTCTCTATGCCCTTCCAAAGATCATAGCTATCACACAATCACTTTATCCTCCTACATTAGAACACAACCAATGCCTACCCTCGAGGCATCAAAATAAGCAGTATAGGAACAAAAAGCTGATGGCACAACTAGCACTGGAGCTATGGTCAAAGCAGTCTTGAACTCTGGAAGCTCCCCCACACTCGTCTGACCATCCGAATACCCTCATTGGACAAACCATGTGCCCCAAGAATGCTACTGAACTGAGCCAAATTCACACTTGGAGAACTTGCATAAAGCATCTCCTCCCTCAATCTCTATTATACCATCCTCAAATGTCGAGTATGCTCCTCCTGGTTACGTGTCTACGCCAGGATTCCATCAATGAATACAATAACGAAGGAGTAAAAATACGGCTAGAATACACTGTTAATCAAATACATGAACGCTACTGGGGCATTGGTCAGCCCAAAAGACATCACCAGAAACTCATAACAAAATAGAAAGATCCCACTTCACTCCACAACTAAGCTAAATGAGAGGTCCTTCAATACACTCACAACTCGAGGCCATATGCCAACTCAAGACAGAATTCAAACACTCAATAGTTCTTGCTACATCTCCAGTCAATCCTTTTGTCATAGTCAAACAATCTTAACACATCTCACCATCGAATCACACTCGCCACATAGTCATCCAGTCACCAAACCCCACTAATAAGGAAACAAAAGGACATACAAGTCCCAAATGCACGTGCTCACACAATCGAAATCTCAGCACTCAAGCCACAGATAAAATCCGACCTCAAGTCCTCCAGACTGGCCCATTATCAACATGCTAAAATAAATCCCGCAACTCATCCATGGATATCACAAGCCGTCGATGCACAGCTGATATCAAGCCCTCACGTGCGCATTCAAATACGTTAAAGGAATTCAAAGAGTTACGCTTTTGGTTGAATAAATGGATTCGCACGACAAAAATTTAAGAATGTGAGATTTTTTTTCCAAAGGGTTCTGCAGCCTCTTGAAGATAAGTACAGACATCTTTGTACCGATCCGCAAGACTCTACTAAACATACTCATGACTGGTGTCGACTATGTAACCTAGGCTCTGATACCAACTTGTCACGACCCCAAAACCACCCTGGCCGTGATGGTTCCTATCATGATACTAGGCTATCCAATTCACTAATTAAATAATAAAGAAACCTTTAATTCAAAGCATTACTAATCCTATATTTCATAAAAAGAATTTCAAAATAAGCAAGGATATACTAACATTAAATACATCCCAAAATCATGGAGTCACTAGTCATGAGCAACTATAAGAAAGATACAAGTCTGGGAAAAATAAATGCTATAAAAGTAGGAAGCAGAAAATCAAGGCTGCGGACACCGTGCAGCTACCTCGAAAATCTCTGAAAAACTCTGAGACAGGAAAAATCAGCTCTCACTCTGATGCCCTAGAACCTGAATCTGCACACAAGGTGCAATGAGTAATGTGAGTACGCCAACTCAGTAAGTAATGAATGTAAATAAGGTCTGCGCTGTAAGAAATACATAAATACACGTCATAAAGTCATAGTAAGTACAACATTTTTTCCCACAATATATATATATGTCAAATCTTCACGCTTGAAAGCCGATTTCAGTAAAAATAGTTTGAGAATATTTTCCAACAGTTTCAACAGAACTTCAAGAGGTTTAGAGTAAAAGTGATAAAAATCATAAATATCCTCTCGGGAAAAAACAAGTATCATAAACCGCCCTTTGGGCATAACATCACTCAGAATCAGTCCCTCAAGCATACCTCACAATCACTCATAATCAGCCCCTAGGGCATACCGCACAATCACTCAAAATCAGCCATTCGGGAAACCTCACAGCCACTCATGCCTCCCAATCACTCGTCACTCGAAACTTGTACTCAGTAGGTACCTGCACTCACTGGTGGTGTACAGACTCCTGAGGGGCTCCTACAGCCCAAACGCTATAACAAGCCCTCTCGTGGCATCATCAATCAGGCCCTCGGCCTCACATAATCATAGATTAGTAACAACATCAAGCCACCTCGTGGTATAAATCAATCAGGCCCTCGGCCTCACATAATCATGGATAAGTAACACATGATGCGGCGCGCAGCCTGATCCCATAATACCTCGCAACACAAGCCCTCGGCCTTATTCAATCAGAAACCTCTCAAGCCACTCGGGCTATCAATAAAATAGGGTGATCAACCCAAAATATCATTTTTTTTCATCAAAACGAAGTAAATAAGACTTTTTTATGAAATCAGTAAAAACATAGCATGAGTGAGTACATATTTTATATCAAAATAGTGAGGAAATAGTAGTAAAAGCCCCTAAGGCTCCAAACAACTTGGCATGAGGCCCAAATACGGCATGAGGCCCAAGACATAGTAATACTTTCTAAAACACAAAATATCATATAGTTTTAAGTTAAATACGCAACTTAATAGTTGCTACGGGATGGACCAAGTCACAATCCCCAATGGTGCACGACACACGCTCGTCATCCAGCATGTGTGCCACTTCAAAATAGTGAAATTATGTGAAATCCGGGGTTTCACACCCTCAAGACGAGATTTATAATCATTACTTACCTTGCTCCAAGCGAGAATCTACTCCGCGATGCCCTACAAGTGGTATTCAAGCTCTTATTTCTGCAACTTTAGCCGCGGCTTATATAGGTGAATCCATGGAGGGCCATCATTGAAATAGTCTTATTTTGCTTAGCCCAAAGAAATGTATAAATATGGTGGGTGGNGAAAATTACGATAATATTAAAGGGTAAGGGGAAAAAGATCTAAAAAAAGATCTTATTCCTAAAATTCCCCTTTCCTTCACTTAATATCATACTTCGTCTCAATGAATATTCACTTTAGATTGCTTAGTGCATCTCATTATTAATTCATTGTTAAAACAATTTGAATATAAGAATTTTTGTCAATAATTATAATTCTTGTTGTATAGGCGGCCTCAAATCACCCCGAATCTATTCAAAATCAAATTCATATGATCAACACACGCTAAAGGAACAAAACCCATGCGAAAATAATCAAATTTCCTCAAAAATTCCGAAATTGGCCATACCCGACCGCCGGGCCCATGTCTCGGAATCCGATGAAAATCGCAAAATCAGAATCCTTATCCTCTCACGAGTCCATACATACCAAATTCATCAAAATCTACCCTCGTTTTCCCCCTCAATCACCCAATTCTTAGTCTCAAGTTTAATGCTCTAATCCCCTAGTTTTAACCCTTAAATCACACAAATTTCATGCTCAATCAGTTAAAAACCACCATAGAATCAAGTTTTAGGTTCAAGTAGCTTAGCTCCATGAAACTCCCCTTAAATTTCTCTTCAAACTTCGCTCCCAAAAGCTCCAACCCGTATCAAAAATGATGAACAATGGTTACAATTTGCAAAGACAACAATTTATATGTTTTGCCCCATGGGTTCCGCATCTGCGATTAAAATACCGCATCTGTGGCCCCGCATTTGCGACAAAATGCCTGCATCTGCGGACTTCACTTACGACTCCCCGTCCGCACCTGCGATCGATCCCCCATATATGGGGGCTCGCAGTTGTGACTCTCCTTTCGTTGTTGTGATAGACCCCAAGCTTGCCAAACTCCGCACCTGCGACACAAAAACCACATATCGATGGCCGCACCTGCGGTCACCCTTCCGCATGTGCAAAAAACCAGATACAGCAGCACACCAGTATATTTTCCCAAGTTCTAACTCCCGATGGCCATCCAAAATCATCCCGAGCCCCTGGGAGCCTCAACCAAATATACCAAAACCTCACATTATATCACCCGAACTTAGTCGAACCCTCGGAACATTCAAAAGAATATCAAAACACCAAATTACCCTGGGATACAAGCTTAAGAATTTCTAAACTTCCAAAATTCCCCAACGGTGCCGAAACAAACCAAACCACATCCGAATTACCTGAAATTTTGCACACACATCCCAAACGACCCTTCGAACCTATTCCAACTTCCGAAATTACATTCTGACCTCGATATATAATTTTGGAGTGCCGACCAGAAATCACCAAAAAATCATTTCGCCAATTCAAGCCTAATTCTATCACGGGCCTCCGAAAAACATTCCGAACACGCTCCTAAATCCCAAATCACCTAACAAGCTATATGAACCATAAAACCCCAATTCTGAGATCATTTACCTATAAATCAACTTCCGGTTGACTTTTCCAACTAATTAACTAACTTAAGAGACTAAGTGTCTCATTCCAATCCAAAATCACTCCAAACCCGAGCCAACCAACCTGATGCAACATAATAAAGTTGAACCACATATAATGAAGCAGAAATAGGGGAAACGAGGCTATAACTCTCGGAACGACCGGCCCGGTCGTTACAAGTAGATACACTTTTTGTGGGATGAGAGGGCTCTAATGGGGGTTTATTGGTTTAAAAATGGGGGTGGGGGGAGACCGTTGGAATGGGGTTTGGGGTCAGGCAGTGGTTTTCTGGTCGGGGAAGAAGAAGGCCCGATTTCTTAAGTAGGTATAACGCATGTATACATGGTTGTATATTATAGCTCCCTGTATACATGCACTATACCTCCCGCCCTTTTTGAGCTCAAATATAGCGCGTTTATTCACCGCGCTATACCTTAACGAACAAACGTGCCATTAAGGTATAGCGCAGTGAATAACCGTGCTATACATAAAATGGTACTCAATTTTTTTACCTATTTATATCGTTTGAGTCCAAAAGAACCACACTTTGGTTCCATACTCCAATACAATAGTACAGGAAAACGACAACACATTAGTCAAACAATTAACATATCTATTAAAAGACTAAGTGACGCAACCCGTTAAAGATATCACAAAGTTTGTCTGCGAAAAGTGCTTGCTCAGGTTTTTATTGCTTAAAATTATAAAATAGAGAAGGGAGGCATAGCAAGAGTAAAACTGTTATTGTCTGTCCTGAAATACATTCCAAGCGGTTACTTGTGTTCTCCTCCAGTGTTTCCTTCTTCCAGATGGAAATTACTTGTAAACATATTGTCACGACCAAAATCCCACTATGGTCGTGATAGTGCCCAACGTCGTCGTTAGGCAAGTCAACAGTTAAATCAACACATCAATAGTTTATCCAAAGTGCATTTCAAAACGATTTAAGAAATAAAGAGAAGAAATCATTCGTTTTTATAGGAAATGTAGATATTATTATTTTTAAATGTTAAAATGAAGCCAAAATATAACGAGTAAAATCAAACGGAATACAACCAAAGCTAAATCTAAATCCACAAACCCCGTGTTACAAGTGCATGAGCATCTACTAGAAAGTACATATGTTTGGAATATAAAATAGACAGGATAAAATTAACAAGATGCTTTGTGTGCTACAAGTCGTAACATGAAATGCAGCTCACCATGAATTCTCCTCAGCAGCTGCACCTACGCGTCAAGATGACCACCAAATGTACATGTCTCCATACATGCACAATTAATGTAGAAGTGTAGTATGAGTACATAAATCAACGTGTACCCAGTACATATCTAGCCTAACCCCGAAGAAGTAGTGACGAGGGTCAACATTGCCACTTACTAGTAGTCCAATAAGTCAAGTATAATAAAAGTAGACAGGTATGAAGCATGGCAGTTAAAACAGTGGAAACAAATAACGGGTACTTCCTCAAATGGAATACATAATGGTCAACACAAAATAAATGGTCAGATCTCAAGTTAGAAGACTCATAATTCTGCTAACTTCTTGTCAAATATTTCGCACGATTCTACCGAGCGACGACCCGATCCTATAAGAGTAATGGCATGAATTCCCGTCGCAGCGTACGACATGATCCTATAATAATACTACTAAGGTCGTTTAGTCTGATCCCATAATAATCGTGTACACTGCAGAGGGTCGACCGACATGAACCAGATATCCATCTCATAATACTACCGAGTCGTTCAACCTGATCCATAAGAGTACTGCTGAGGCGTTCATCCTGATCCTATAGGAATAGTGAACATGACGGGTTATTTGTTAGAAAAAATACTTACTGATGTCGTGAAATAATTCCATATATTTTGACATTATTGACCTTACTTGCTTGTTGTTTGGATGCTAATTTGTGCAACAATTTGCACTTAATAGAGCTTTTTTCACGTGTAGGAATGCTTGGACATGAATTAGAGAAAATTTCACAGAATGGTACCTCAGAGCTACAAAATGGAGCAATAAAAGAATAAGTGCAGGCAATGAAAATACAATGCCATAGACAACGCAAGGCATTGTCTATGGCACTGTCATTGGCTCCCAAGATAGTGCCTTGCGCCAAAAAAACAGTGCCATAGACAGCACAAGGCATTGTCCAGGACACTATCATTGGTGCCCCAGACACTGCCTTGGGCCGAAACAATGGCACCTTTGACAGTGCCTCCACCGATGATGACATCGGAGCAAATTTTAATTCCTCATTAGTTTTGGACATGTAGACTTCGGCCCAACCCTATAAATACGTCTTAAAGTTAGTTTTTAGAGGGAAAGACATCATTAGAGAGGGGATTCGACCCAAGGAGGCAATAACACGCTAGGAGCAAGGAGGAGAATTGTTTTACGAGTTTTTCACTTCCTTCTTCCTATTTTCATTATTTTTTTATGAATTCAATATTGTAGTTTCGCATACTATTATGAATAACTAATTTGGTATATACGGTTTTGATGGAACATATTGTAAGATAAATTCTCGTTATGTTTTTATATAATTGAACTGTTAGATTTCTCTACTTGTTCAACTATGTTTTTACTATTGTTGATTGAATGGACATCGATTGACTGTGCTTATTTAGTGTGTATTTCATGAGATAGGGTACATATTTAGGTAGTTGTTGAACAACATCACTCCTAACGTATGTAAGAGATCAATATGGAGGGTTTAAAGGCTGGATTAGAGATAACGAAACCTTGGTACAATCCTAGTGAGGGTGATTTAGTGCCAGCTAAGGTAGTTCGAGACAATATGTCTAGTAAATTATGGTTGTTTCTCTCCAGAGAATTACGTCACCCAAAGTACTCACGATTGGTAGAGAATACTTAGGCAAAATTATAGAAGACGTAGCGGGAAGAATTCCAACAATTGGAGAAATCATAACTCTAGACCTCCTTACTTTTTTCTCCCACCCTTATTATCCATATTTATTCATTTACTATTTTAATTTTCTAGTTAATTAGTTAGAAATAAGAATCTTAATATTTATAACTTTGAAATTGTTCGAACTTGTCTTTTTAGTGATATTGAACAGTTATAGTGAAACCTTAGTTATCTGTGGGATTCGACTATGGACTTTTAGATCGGATAATACTTGCAGCGACCGCTTATCCTTTTTAGGACTAGTGTTGGGCGTGATCAAATCACCTATGGAAAAATTTTCAAAATGTTCCTGAGAGCGAGTTATGTGCACCAACTCAATATTATTTATGGAATGTGTATGGAGTGTGTGGTGGTCAAAATGGTTACATTCATGGTTGTGGTTATATTTCTTATCCTCCCCCAACCCCTTACTATTATGGTTCTGCTTTTTCGTGTGAAGTTAATAGGAACAAAGAACCTGGGTATGCGGACCTGAAGGAGATCAAGGATATGTTAAAGTGACTTTTGGAAAAAAAACAATGAGAAACACCTGTAGATAGAAAGGCAAGAGGAAACTATTCACAACTCGGAGGCTCAAGTAAGTCAAGTGGTTGAAGCTTTTAATCCTCAGCAAGCCAAGTTTGGGGATAGTAGCCAAGAAGAGCATGAATTTGAGGTGCTAGTTGAGTAGGTCAGAGTAGTAGCTCAAATACCCAGCCAACTACAGTTTGAGGATGTCGATGTTGAAGAAGTGAGACTAGAGTCAGCCAAGGACATTGAGGATATAAGCTTTTGTTGACTCTAATATCATTGATGTTGAGGATGCTGAAAGTCCTGAAGTTCATCTGTTTGAGAGCATTGGACCTCACTCCAAAAAAATGTCCACATTGTACTTGGATGATGATATGGAAATAGATTCATCCGATGCTATTGAGGAGTCAAGGAGTGAGGATCGAGGTGCCTACATTCTGGATTTTTTCTTACCAGAAAGACAGGACTATATACCTCATCTAAAAGTCAAGAATTTTAGAATAATACAATGATTGCTTGGGATAGTTAGATTTGTTCCACCACCCCTGGAGCATAACCGAAAACTTGAAGCCAAATTGGGGGTTCAATTCATAAGCTCGAGGTGTAGGCAGAAAGTGGTCCACGTCATGCCGGGACGTTAAATCAGGCGCTTGTTGGGAGGCAACCCAACTTTACTACTTTCTTTAAATTTTTTTTATAATTATTTTCTTATTGTATTATTTTTATAGAGTCATTTTTTATTTTTTTAGGAGCATGGGAAGCATAGCTATTGGAACGATACAACAACAAGGAAAATACCCATGATAAGTCTGAGCACCTCATGAGCTGCTTGTGCTTCGACCTTTGGCCTACTAGGGAGTTTCTTTTACCATCTTATTGTTTATGTTGTGCATTGGGGACAATGCACGATTTTAAGTGCACGGTGAGGATATTGTCTGGGTGACTTTCTATGCTATTTTAGTTGTGTTAATTTAATTGATACTTTTAATAGAAAAGAACTTGGACTTTTCCTAACGATGGATCTCCTAGGAAGTTTTCTTGAGGAATTTAAGTATAAACATGTCTTTTATTTTTCTTAGGTACTAATAATCCCCCATGGATTTTCTTAGTGCCTCGGTTCTTTTCCATGTGATGTAACTTGAACCGGGTAGTAGTTATTTTTAGAGTAGTATGTAGGAAATAAAGGAGAAGAAATGATGTGATTCACACCTTTTGACTTGTTTGATGGTCGCATAGTTAGGTTCTGGCATGTGTTTCACCTTCCATTTATTTTAATATATGATGATGTCTTGGTAAAAATGAATAGCATGTTGTATAACTCATATATCTCAGTTCCTTGACTTGTATTCGCTTTGTGTTTTATGGTTAATATATCTCTTGGATGTGTGAATACTTGTTTGATTGAGAGTCCAAATGAAATCATCCTTAGTGAGTCATGTGCCATGTGTGAAGTGAGTTCTTTGCATAGTCCATGTTATTGCAATTGAGTTTAGAACTTGCCAGTAATGTGAATTGAAGCGAAATCCTAGGTGTTGCTCAGTTTGAAAAGTGATTTTAGGATTTCTGGGATATCTTTGAGTTTTGTTTCTTATCACAAATAAAATCATCCTTAGTTTCCCTTTTGAGCCTATAAGCCTTTCTTTTGGCACCCGACAAAGCTTATCCCCTTTTATTTTGATCCTTAGACCTCTTAAAGCACTTGAATTGTAAAGAGAGTTCTAAAAAGAAGTAATGAGGAAACTTGGGGTAGATTTTGAGTGGAACAAATAGAAAGAAGAAATGTGTACTTGTGCTTTAAATAAAAACTCACTAGCGGCAAGGCAAAATCAAATTAAGAGAGAGAGAGAGAGAGAGAGAGAGAGAAAGAATAAATAATCAAATAAAGGTTTCTTATTTTTGCTAGTTGATGTGATCTAAAGCAGTGCGTAAAGAAGAAGGAAAAATATTTTGGGGTAAGATATCTTATGATGATGAAGTGGATTGAAGGAATTTTGCTTTTAAAGTTTAATGCATGATGGGTTAAAGTGCTTGGGAGGGTTATCCACTATATTCTAAATATATCATACCCGTCCCTTGCCACATTATAACCATAACAAAGTCCTAGTTGATTTCAGACCGAGCGGGCCTAGATTAGTAGAGGTTTACATAATGGGTAAGCATGTGGTACCATTTGCGTGCATGTGACTTCTTTCAGAGAGTGAGTCATTTTTCTTCATATGTGTGAGTCCTTAAAATATAACTGATAATCTGATTTGGATGTGTGGACTACTTACTCTTTTGTTTTATTGTGAGGGAACATGGTTTCACAAAGAATATGTAACATTATTAGACCTCTCTGTTAGATTAAGTATTCAAGCCTCGGGTGCATTATGACATTGAGTTAGTTTTCGAGGTTAGGATTTTTATAATCATGTTGTTCCTGTATTGGATGTTTTGAAATTCAAAAAAAGTATGGTAAGTGTATTTTGACAGCATATAATAGAGCTTAATTTGTTGCTATCAACCATGGTCATAGTTGTAGTGTGTTGTAAACGTGTGGCTCATTGGGTCCGTGATGAGGAAGTGTTTAGTTGGTTGACTCGAGGGCGAGCAATATTTAAGTGTGTGGTGTTGATGTCGCGAGCTAGTTCCATATATTTTGACATTATTTACCCTACTTGCTTGTTGTTTAGATTCTAATTTGTGCCACAATTTGCACTTATAGAGTTTATTTCATGTGTAGGAATGCTTGGACATGAATTGGAGAAATGTTGCAGGGAATGGTACCTCAGAGCTACAAAATGGAGCAATAAAAGAAGAAGTGCAGGCAATGAAAATACAGTGCCATTGTCTAGGACACTGTCATTGGCGCCCCAGACAGTGCCTTGCACCGAAACAACAGTTCCATAGACAGTGCAAATCATTGTCCAGGGCAATATCACTGGCTCCCTAGACAGTGCCTTGCGCTGAAACAATGACGCCATAGACAATGCCTCGTGCCGACGATGCCATCTGAGCAAATTTTAATTCATCATGGACTTCGGGCCGAACCATATATATACCTCCTAAAGTTAGTTTTTAAAGGGAGAGACATCATTAGAGAGGGGATTCGATCCAAGGAGGCAAAAACACGATAAGGGCAAGGAGGAGAATTATTCGACGACTTTTTTACTTCCTTCTTCCTATTTTCATTATTTGGTTATGAATTCACTATTGTAGTTTTGCAAAATATTATGAATAGCTAATTAATTATATAGGGTTTTGATAGAACCTATTGTAAGATAAATTCTCATTATGTTATTATATAATTGAGCAGTTAGATTTATCTACTTGTTCAACTACGTGCTTACTGTTGTTGGTTGAATGTCCATTGATTGACTGTGCCTATTTAGTGTGTATTTCTTGCGAGAGGGTACATATTTTTGTATTTGTTGAACAACATCACTCCTGACGTATGTGAGAGATCAATACGGAGGATTTAAAGGCGGGATTAGAGATAACGAAACCTTGGTGCGATCGTAGTGAGCGGGAATTAGTGTCAGTTAGCATAGTTCGAGGGAATATGTATAGTAAATTGTGGTAGTTTCTCGAGAGAGAATTACGACATCCGAAGTACTCACGATCGGTAGATAATATTTAGTGTTGATATCCAATTTTATCCTCATATTTTTAAAATAAGTATATACAATTTCAAAATATTATTTTTGCATCATTATTTAATTTACAAGATTTATATAAGTAGTTTTATAATTTTCCATAATTCTTAGAGCTTTAAAATTATTTTTTCTTGCATTTAAATCACTTGAATATTTATTAATTACCCCTTAAATTATCTTGCGATGATTTAATTACCCAAAGTTATTATTTGCATCAACATATATGTTTCAAGATATTTAGTTTATTTTATGTAAGTGTATTAGTATTTTTAAGCTATTTACGTAATTATGCATGAATATAGGACATATTTTTTTCAATAATAGGCTATACTCATGCATAATTACATTTTTATTACATTATTTTTGCCAAAATAGTATTTTTACATTTTTTAATATTAAGTTATTATTTTCAATCATTTTATTGCACAAATAATTTTTTTATCTATTAATTATTTTTGTAAGTTATTTTTTAAAAAAAATTTGTATATTTAATTATTAGCCCAATATATGGCTAATTTTCGGACTAGAAACCTTGGTCCGATACCCTTTACCTAGCACCAGCATCCCACTGTCTTATGCCCATCTCCTGACCCGCCTCACTTCCCTTTTATCATGGCCGTTGATCTCAGATGATCGAAGGCCCACAATAACCTTCCCTCTTTCCTTATACCCCCTCAATCTAAACCCTAGGGACATTCCCACCTAAATAGCTGCCTCAGAAGCTTCTCCATTCCACTCATCTCTGAGAAATCCTAGCCACCAACCCCTTAAATCCTCTCCGAATCCATACCCGATATGATTCTCTTGCCTTATTCTGGTACTACTTACGCGTTCGTGGTGTTACTTGATATTTACCTCATTTTGGTAAACGCTACCTGCAATACGTGCCTGATTTGGCTCTATTTTGTAAATATTTGGCCGATGTTTCATCTATATATACTCTACAGTGAACAATTCTCGTATTTCCAACCAGATTCATGGCCATTGGACTTAACTAGGGTTTGAAATTTCGATTTCCCCTTTACCGGTTCTATTACTAATTGAATGTGATATTCTTTCCTTATTTTGTGATTGATTTATTGTTTTCCTTTTTTATTTGCTTGATTCTATCACTATATAAACCCTTCCCAATTTTCCCCTTTCAAGAGATTCGAATCGCTAAAAATAAAAACTATTGTTGTCTTTCTTATTATTGCCTTACCCTATTCTGAAACATAAATTCTTTTCCGGCTGAAAGCCAAGGCCACCAGAATTCATTTATTCGAGTTTATTTAGTGCGAGAACTACCTGGGGTTCATCTGAAACCCTTGGGAGCTCTGACGTATTGAGATTTTGGGTTCTACTGCTCATTTTTCTACTGACATTTGAGATATTGCTGAAATGTTTCTTTGTTTACTCACCTTTCAATTAGTAAATGGTAAGTACGTATGCCTCTTGCAATTTCGTTCTCTTTGAGTTCATGTTTTGCATATACATGTCTGTGAGATTTTTATGAACCAACATGCAATTGTATGCTCTGAAACTTTTCTTTAGGCCCTGTGCCTTTTAGTAATCAAACATGCATGATCACATAGCCTAATTACATAATCCATATAGTTTTAAGTTTGCCCGGACCCATAGTTGTGGACCTCAAAGCGTGCCTAACACCTTCTCTCCGAGCTAATTTGAGCCCTTACCTGATCTTTGGTGACAGACTAGTTAAAAAAGAGTTATTCGCTAATTGTTACCCTAACGATGTAACGACTCGACCGGTCGTTTTGAGATCTAGCACGTCGTTCAGCAATTTGAAGTCATGAGCAGCTCCATTTAAGGTATTATGACTTGTAGGTGTGGTCAGAATTGAATTTCGGGATGTTTAGAGTTAATTTGGAAAGAAAATTGTCATTTCGAAAGCCTTAAGTTGGAGAAATCAACTAAGATTGGAATTTTGAGTAAACGACCTCCGAATCAAGATTTGAAGGTTCCTGCAGGTTCGTATGATGATTTCAGACTTGGCCGTTTGTCCAGATCGGGATTTGGATAACACGAGAGCGTTTCGGCATATATTTTAGAAGTTGGCAATTTTGAAGAAATTTCCTAAGTTTGGCTTGAAGCGCATTTCAGTGATATTGATGTTTGTTTGGGATTCTGAGTCTGGGAATAGCTTCGTATGGTGATTCTGGAGTTGGGAGCGTGATCGGAAGTGAATTCGGAGGTCCGTCGGTCATTTTGGTGTCATTTGGCTAAAGCTAGAAATTTGAAGGTTTTTTAAGGAATTGAACTGGAAGTGGAAATTTTGATATTAGGGTCGGATTTTGATTCCGAAAGTTGGAGCAGGTCCGTAATGTTCAATGTGACTTGTGTGCAAAATTTGAGGTCAATCAGACGTGATTTAATAGGTTTCGGCGTCGAATAAAGAAGTTTGAAATTCTAAAGTTCATAAAGATTTAATTGAGTTGCGATCAATTGTTTCGATGTTATTTGATGTGATTTGAGGCCTCGAGCAGGTCCGCATTATGTTTTGGAACTTGTTGGCATGTTCAGTTATGGCCCCAGGGGCCCTGAGGGTTAACCGGATGAGCCTCAGACCAAGTTTGAACTTGGAGAGCATAAACTCAAGCTCCTACCTTCTAGTGTGATCGCACCTGCGCTAGGATAGCCGCAGGTGCGAGCTCGGGGATGCGGGGCACGAGTCGTAGAAGCGAAAAGGCATGGGCTGACTAGGCACCACGGGCGCGAAGAATTGGAAGCGGGTGCGAAGACCACAGACGTGAAGAATTGGCCGCGGGTGCGAAGACCGTAGGGGTGAAGGTTTTGCCGCAGGCGCGAAGATCGTTGGGCAGTGAGTGTTTAAAGTGGGGGTTTGAGCATTTTTCTCATTTCTTCATTCTTGGGCGATTTTTGGAGCTTCTTGAGAAGGATATTCACCTAGCAACGTGGAGGTAAGTCAATATCACCTATTGCAAGTTAATTACTTGGATTATATCTAGATTTTAACATGGAAAATCATGAAAATTTGTGGAAAAGTTAAAAATTTTGAAGAAAACCCTAGAAATGGTATTTTTGGATTTCTACCACGAATTTGAGCATGGAATTTAGAGTAAATTGTATATTTGAACTAGTAAAGCTATGGGTAGAATATATCTTCGAGAAATATCAGATTCCGAGCACGTAGGCCCGAGGGCATTTTTGTCAATTCACTGAGTGGAGTTGGGAAATTATATAATTTGAATTTTTTCAAATATTAGAGTATATTTTCATTAGTTTGCCGTTATTTGGATAGTTTTGGGGCGTTGTGCGTCCATTGGAGTCGTCAAAAGGGCTTGGAAGCCGGTTATGGAACTTCGTAGCGAGGTAAGTCTCCTTTCTAACTTTGTGAGGGGAAAATTGTCCCCCTAGGAGAACTAATTAAATATGTGTTACTATCTGAGGGGGCTACATACGCACGAGGTGACTGGAGTCCGTGCGTAGCTACTAATATGCTTATGTCCGGGTAGTCTAGGACCCACAAGCATGCCTTAATGTTGTACTTGTGATCTTGCCAGTAATATTAGACCGCTAATATGATCGAAAGAGAAATTGGGTACATAAGGAGACTAGAGTTCATTTTCTTAATCATTTAGAAAGAGAATTGATTTCCTTTGTGGATAATTGTATACATGATAAGGTTACAGTTTCGAATAATATTACTAAACTTGACAAATGAGTTTCAAAACAAAGATTTAAATGTTATTTTTCGTGTTCCCTTAAGAAGAATTTTACCACTTTTCTGAGTAACTGCTTTCTTGATAAAAATGCGGATTTATTATGTGAATATGTGTACATATGAGCACCTGAGTCGCAGGTATGATTCGCGAGCAGGTGAGTCTTATTATTATTATGTTGACAGCGTTGCATGATCGATTCGCGAGCGGGGAAAGTAGATGCATCTATGGTTCGAGCCGTTCGACCCTTCGGTAGTGCACAATTTATTATTGTTGGTCTGTGCCGTTCGACCCTCGGTAGTTCTTACGCATGATAATTGCTACGTATTTCCTGTGATTTATACATGTTTATCGGCCTAAGGAAATTCTTAATGGCCTGTTAAAAAGAAGAAGAATTGATGTGTATAATGTGAAATAAGTCTGATATTCTCATCCCTAATTACTATTTAAATTTCTAGCTGAAATGACGAAGATGTTAACGTGTTAAATATAAGAAGAACTGATATTCCTTATCCCTGATATTTAAATAAATTGCCTATGACATTCATGCTTAGTGTCTCACTTGATTATGGTAAATTGACCTCTAGCAAGTGTCAAATCGACCTATCGTCACTACCTCTCTGAGGTTAGGCAGGATACTTACTGAGTACACGTTATTTCCGTACTCATGCTACACTTGCTTTGCATTTGTATTGCACAGGTACTTTCATAGCGATGTGGCTGGTTTGGAGACTTAGGCGAGCTGCATCATCCGGAGGTGATCCACAGCTCACAGAGTCTCCCTCATATTGTACTTATTTTCATTTTAAATTCCCTGACCAACTTGTATTTCAGACAAGCTTTGTAGTATTTGTGGGATTCTTAGAATTTTCTCATGCACTTGTGACACCGGGTTCTGGAATGTGTATAGGATGTACTTTATAAAAATTGAATATTAAATTGTCGTATTTATTTAACGGATTTCTGTTTAGTTATTGCGTGATAAGTTAAAGGTAATGATTTCAAATATGTTAAAAAGGAATTTATTTTAACTAATTAATGATTAACTTGCCTGATGATGGTGTCCGGCGCCATCACGACCTTAATAGATTTTGTGTCATGACAACATGGTATCAGAGCACTAGGTTCCCTTAGGTCTCACGAGTCATGAGCAAGTCTAGTAGAGTCTTGCGGATCGGTACGGAGACGTCTGTACTTATCTTCGAGAGGCTACACGGTTGTTAGGAGTACTTCCTTTCTTGATTCCTCATCGTGCGATATGATTCCTTTAAGGCTTATGCCTATGTTTATTCCTACTCAACCTTACGCGTCACGAAGCGCTTGCTATGAATCGGGAATTTGAGGAATTGAAATAGTGCTACGGATATGATGCAAGATGTTTTCCATGTGTAATTTGTTGGGGCTGTTGTTGTGGCCCATCAGAAGGATAATGTGTTGTTTCGGCTCAGTAGCTGTGTTTCTAAGAGCCTTAAGGCTATGCTCAGGTAGTGATGATGCTTACGATTGGTTATCGCGCGATGTCTATATGATGATAGAACGCTTGCCCATATGTTAAGTCCTGATGAATGGTTTGAAGGAGGTCTTCTCAGAGTGTGATTTCTAGATTTCGGTATATTATTTCCAGCAGAGGAAAGGCATTTGGATTATGAATGGTCTAGTTTTGGATTGATAAAGTAGTAAGACTTTGTGGTTTCGAGTAAGGTGGAATATTTACCTGTGATGTGATATCGTCGTTGTGGATCGAATTGAATGTGTTAACTCTGTCGGTACTATGGGTTCTTCCGTTTCATTGGGTCAGAGTGTTGTGAAGTAGTATTGAAGAAGCGGTTGTTAGAGATCGTGGTGCGTGGTGGTTCAGGACTGAATAGTTATTTCTAATGAGGGCAGCTCGAGAAAGATGATTCTCGAAGGGTTTGAAGTCGCGGTGATCTACTAGTGTAAGAGCTTCAGAGAATGATATTAAATTGGATAGCATAGGACGAAGGAAGACATGTGAGAAGTGTCAGGCGATGGCTAAATTTCTAAAAGCCCAGCTGTAAGGAAAGGAGGTCGGGTAGTGCTTAAAGGAATGAGATTAACAAGTGGGAGAGTGTCAGCGTAGCACAGGAGTTTAGTGGTAAGACAGCTTCCTATCTTGAGGGAAAGTTTGAGAGTTTTAGTGGATGGCGATTGGGTCTACGAGCTTAAGTTGAAATATGGGTTATTTCGACGGAAGGTTGGATACAACAAGGAGGAGTTCTTAGGAATGAAGAAGGACGTAATGTGGCGGTGAATTTGAAAATGTTGTAGCGCATTTAGTAGATGTCCATGAGGAGTGGACGGACTGGTAAAGTTGGTGAATGAGAGCAGGCTTAGGATTGGATATTGATGTTGTAGGGTGTATGCAGTACGGCGTCATTGGAAGGTGTCGGTTGGTGATTTCCACAGGTGGGTTATCTTCTGTGAGTAGGTTAGCGGTGGTGTGGTTGGCATGTTTCTATGAGGGATTCTGATGGTTGTTCGGTAGGAGGTAGAATGTGTGAATGGTGATAGAGAATTTGAGTATTTAGGGAATGCTGACAAGGGAATTTTAAAGGATTGGACGGATTGGTTAAGCAAGATCATGTTAACAAAGGGAAATGATCTCAGCAGGGTCTAGAGTGGTGCAAGGAGTAGCTTCGGGCTAAGTGGGGAAGTCCCACCACCTGCAGTTGGGTTGTAGGATGGTGTTCTCATGGGGTTGCGGATTTTCAGCGTGTTGGCAAGTTATTACAGCCAAGGGAAAGGAATAAAATGGTTATTGTGCATGGGATTTGATGAATGTGTGTAAAAGCTGGCCCTGTTAGACCAGGGTTAGGTTTTTGGAGATTCAGAATTTATGCTTAATGCATAGGCGAGCTGTAGGGTAGTGACTCAGTCTCGTGCTTCATTAAAAAGGGTGTTCGTGTGCTAGAAGAGCTTTGTAGTTGATTGTATTCGGGGCTGGTCAGAGTGGGTGACTCTCAATATCGGTCCTAGTGAATCCAAAAGTTAAAAATGCGGCGTTTTAGGGTTTTAGTAGCAATATGATTAAGAATTGAGCTTTTGCAGCATAATTTCAGAGAGAGGGAAAATGGTTGGAGTGTTCTATGTTATTTTCAGCATGGAGGATAGTATTGGAGGAGTGAGAGAAATAAACTCCTAGTTGTAGAAAGATTATCAGGAGGGTATGAAACGAGTTGTGGGATTTAGGCAGCATGGTCTCGTGAATCAAGATCACTCGGGATGAGTGAGGGTTGATTTTTCTATGAGTTGAAGGAAGTTATTATTATTTCTGAGGCAGTTAAGGAGGATTAAAAGAAGATAGATTGATTATCCATGGTTGAAATGGCACATTTAATGCAGTGATTAGTTCCTTCGATGTGATTAGGTTATGCATGTGGTTTGTGCCGGTGTATGTGAGGCATGTCGGTCGTCAAAATAGATTTTATTTGGAAGCATTCAAGTATTTTGTCCTGTCAGGTGTAGGCGGATCCCGAAAGGTTGATGGTTCAGACCACTACTTAAGGATTTGCATGTATTGTGATTGTGGGAATCCACTTGTGTATTGTCATGGTACTCTTGAATTGAGGTAAGAAAAAGGTTTCTATATGATGAAGTGTTCACCATATTAGTGATTCAGAAGTTATGATGGAATTATTGCGCTATTTCATATTGGCATATCAGGTGCAGTAAGCAGCATGAAATTAAAAGTAAGGATCGAGATTTCGGTTTGGTGTTGACAAGGATGTCATGAGCTCGGGTGAGAAAGGGAAAAAGGGATTTGAATGATTAAGGTAAGAAGGTGATGACTTCAGTGTCATCTGAGATCGGTGTTTGATGAAAGAGGCTTTGTATCTGGTTATGGGATTCTTGATTTGCTTTACAGCATTAGTGTGGTCGGTAGTATGGATGTGCAGACTTGTTTCCTTGTGTGGAAGGTCGTGGAAGCATAACCGCGAAAAGATTATATAAGTGTGACATGTGGTCACCTGATTGATTGAAGATTTAGACCAAGTAAAAAGAAGTGCAACATTTCTTATTTGAGAATTTATACCTGGAAGGCGTTCGGTTCAGTTGATTGTGGATTATGTGGTGTTTTTCCCGGCTATGATGGTTGTTCATGTGTATTATGAGAGGAAGTGGGTTAATATGGACCCAGGTAAAAGCTATCGGCCTAATTCGTTACGAGTAGAATCAGCTTGAAGTATGTGAATGGGCTTAAACAAGATTATGGGCTTCATGAGAGTCAGATGTGTCCATTTCAGTATGGCTCTCCTCAAGGAGGGGTGTTGGAATATCAGACATTGCTCCGTCTTCGTCAAATTCATGTGAGATTATGATTGTGCCGTGTGAGTTGTGAAACGGCTTGATACTTTCTTATGTGTTGAGGTCCCGCGTAGTGATGATGTTATGTGAGCAGGATAGCTCTTGAGATCCAGAGTATATATATATATATATATATATATATCGCACCTCAGTTGTGATTGATTTTGTAGCATAAGGCTTTATCAGTCTCCCCAGGATAGTATTATGCACTTAGCGTGCTTATGATCGATATTCAGTATTTTGTGATAGTGAGCGATTCAACTCCGTGTATCTTCTTATGTAAATTTTGTGTGGATTAGGTGTCACATCAACACGGGTATGTTATTTGGATCGGGTTGCAAGCCGCACCAGTGTGATGATGAGTAAGGTTCCTATATTTATTTTCTTGTGTTTTACTTCCTATTTTCTGAGAAAGTTCATATTTGTTGCGTGAGTCAAGTAGTCCCTTCCTGAGTCATTCCTTTATGTATCATGTTTGAGTTATGGCCTATTGGCGCGTTGTGGTATCATGTACGACTATTGGTCATGTTTTGGGGTGATTTGTTGTCTGACCATTTCATACTGGGTGAGACGAGATTATTGGACCAGGGAACAGTGCGATAAGATTTTGTGAAGTATATTAAAGGACAATTACCAGTATTGGTTCGTAGTAAGATGATGATCTAAGCCAAGAGAAAAGATTTCAATGATTTGTTAACGCGGCAGTTGGTAATGAATTTCTACACATCTCCTCCGTTGTGGTGGTATCGTCAGCATTATAGCAGGATGTATGTATATATATTGTAAGGTGCATTGGGAGCATCAGATTCCTAGAATTTTGTTTGTTAAGGTTCAAGGAACGTCATGGTGGCTAGATGATGAATTATGGTGCATGGTGCTGATTCAGCAAAGGTATGCAGTCATGTTCTGGTATATCGTGTGGTAGTTGATATGGTGTTTATATATTGGAACTAGGTGTGGCCGAGAATTTCAGGTATGGGGATTGGGTTCTGAGCTAATTGTATGGATAAAGGAGGATGTCTTCAGGACTGATCAGTCCTATATGCTCAGTTGTGTTGTTGTAGCATGGGCAGGTGCACGAAGTGTTAAACAGTGGACTTAGATAACTTCAGAGCAGTCCTTGGCATGTTCGAGGACGAACGTCTGTTTAAGTGGGGGAGAATGTAACGATCTGACAGGTCGATTTGATCTCTAGCGCATCGTTCAGTGGTTTGAAGTCGAGAGAAGCTCCATTTCAGGTATTAAGACTTGCAGGTGTGGTCGGAATTGAATTTCGGGAAGATTAGAGTTAATTTGGAATGAAAATTCTCATTTCGGAAGCCTTGAGTTGGAGAAATCAACTAAGATGAGAATTTTGAGTAAACGGCCTCCGAATCAGGATTTGAAGGTTCCTATATGTTCGTATGATGATTTCGGACTTGGGCGTATGTCCGGATCGGGGTTTGGATAACCTGGGAGCATTTCGGCGTATATTGTGGAAGTCAGCTTTTTAAAGAAATTTCCTAAGTTTGTCTTGAAGCGCATTTCAGTGATATTGATGTCCGTTTGGGATTTCGAGCCTGGGAATAGCTTCGTATGGTTTTTCTGGAGTTGGGAGCGAGATCGGAAGTGAATTCGGAGGTCCGTAGATCATTTTGGAGTCATTTGGCTAAAGTTAGAAATTTGAAGGTTTTTTGAGGAATTGAACCGGAAGTGGAAATTTTGATATCGGGGTCGGATTTCAATTCCGAAAGTTGGAGCATGTCTGTAATATTGAATATGACTTGTGTGCAAAATTTGAGGTCAATCGTACGTGATTTGATAGGTTTCAGCGTCAATGAAAAAATTTGAAATTCTAAAGTTCATAAAGATTTAATTGAGTTGCGATCCATTGTTTCGATGTTATTTGATGTGATTTGAGGCCTCGAGCAAGTCCGCATTATGTTTTGGAACTGGCATGTTCGGGTTGGGCCCCGGGGGCCCCGGATGTTAACTAGATGAGCCTCGGACCAAGTTTGAACTTGGAGAGCATAAACTGAAGCTCCCAGCTTCTGGTGTGATCGCACGTGCGCTTGGATGGACGCAGGTGCGAGCTCGCTGATGCGGGGAAAGAGTCACAGAAGCGAAAAGTCATGGTCTGGCTAGGCACCGCGGGTGTGAAGATCGAGGCGCGAAGAATTGGCTGCGGGTGCGAAGACCGCAGGCGCGAAGGTTTTGCCACGGGCACAAAGATCGTTGGGCAGTGAGTGTTTAAAGCGGGGGTTTGAGCATTTTTGCTCATTTCTTCATTCTTGGGCGATTTTTGGAGCTTCTTGAGAAGGATATTCACCTAGAAACTTGGAGGTAAGTCAATCCCACCTATTGCAAGTTAATTACTTGGATTATATCTAGATTTTAGCATGGAAAATCATGAAATTTTTTGGAAAAGTTGAAAATTTTGAAGCAAAACCTAGAAATTGTATTTTTTGATTTCTAACACGAATTTGAGCATGGAATTTAGAGTAAATTGTATATTTGAACTAGTAAACCTATGGGTAGAATATATCTTCGAGAAATTTTGGATTCCGGGCACGTGGGCCCGAGGGAATTTTGGTCAATTCACTGAGCGGAGTTGGGAAATTATATAATTTGAATTGTTGAAAATATTAGAGTATATTTTCATTAGTTTGCCATTATTTGGATAGTTTTGGGGCGTTTTGCGTCCATAGGAGTCGTCGGAAAGGCTTGGAAGCCGGTTATGGAACTTGGAAGAGAGGTAAGTCTCCTTTCTAACTTTGTGAGGGTTAATTGTCCTCCTAAGAGAACTAATTAAATATGTGTTACTATCTGCGAGGGCTACGTACGCACGAGGTTACAGGATTTCGTGCATAGCTACTACTATGCTTATGTCCGGGTAGTGTAGGACCCACAATCATGCCTTACTGTTGTACTTGTGATCTTGCCAATAATATTAGACCGCTAATATGATCGGAAGAGAAATTGAATACCTAAGGAGACTAGAGTTCATTTTCTTAATCATTTAGAAAGAGAATTGATTTCCTCCATGGATAATTGTATACCTGATAAGGTTATAGTATCGAATAATATTATTAAACTTGGCAAATGACTTTCAAAACAAATATTTAAATGTTATTTTTTGTGTTCCCTTAAGAAGAATTTTACCACATTCCTGAGTAACTGCTTTCTTGGTAAAAAAATGCGGATTTATTATGTGAATATGTGTACATATGAGCACCTGAGTCGCATGTATGATTTGCGAGTAGGTTAGCCTTATTATTATTGTGTTGACCGCGTCGCATGATCGATTCGCGATCGGGGAAAATAGACGCATCTATGGTTCGAGCCGTTCGACCCTTCGGCAGTGACAGTTTATTATTGTTGGTCCGCGCCGTTCGAACCTTGGCATTTCTTGCACATTATAATTGCTGCGTATTTCATGTGATTTATAGATTTTTATCGGCCTAAGGAAATTCTTAATGGCCAGTTAAAAAGAAGAAGAATTGATGTGTATAATGTGAAATAAGTCTGGTGTTCTCATCCCTGATTATTATTTAAATTGTCAGCTGAAATGACAAAGGTGTTAAAGTGTTAAATATAAGAAGAACTGATATTCCTTATCCCTGATATTTAAATAAATTGCCTATGACATGCATGCTTAGTGTCTCACTTGATTATGCTAAATTGACCTCTAGAAAGTGTCAAGACCTCTCGTCACAACCTCTATGAGGTTAGGCGGGATACTTACTGAGTACACGTTGTTTTCGTACTCATGCTACACTTGCTTTGCATTTTTATTGCACATGTACTTTCATAGCGATGTGGCTGGTTTGAAGTCTTAGGCGAGCTGCATCATCCGGAGGCGATCCGCAGCTCACATAGTCTCCCTCATATTGTACGTATTTTCATTTTAAATTCCCTGTCCAAATTGTATTTCGGACAAGCTTTGTAGTATTTGTGAGATTCTTAGAATTTGCTCATGCACTTGTGACACCGGGTTCTGGGATGTGTATGGGATGTACTTTATAAAAATTGAATATTAAATTTTCGTATTTACTTAACGAATTTCTTTTTAGTTATTGCGTAATAAGTTAAAGGTAATGATTTCAAAAATGTTAAAACAAGAATTTATTTCAACTAATTAATGATTGACTTGCCTGAGGATGGTGTTCGGCGCCATCACGGCCTTAATAAATTTTGGGTCGTGACAAACGCACCTCAAAATCGTTAGGTAGTGACTCTTCTCTTTTAATACGTCATTTGAAATAGTTGTTACACGTCGAAACCCTCTTTCGCGAGAAAAAGGGGCGCGACAGCATGGCGACTCAGTTGGAGATCTTAGGCTCTTACCATAATGAAATTGACTTATGTAGATTGTTTTCCTTATTTTTTTAATTATTTGCTTTAATTCCTATGACATTCATATCCCTTTCCTTATTTTCCTTTATTTGTTTAAATAGCTATGACATGCACATCCCTTCCCTTATTTTCCTTTATTTGTCTAAATAGCTTTGACATGAACATCCCCTCCCTGTTTCCCTTTATTGGCTATGACATGTGCATCTTCTCCCCATTTCTTTCATCTTGTCTAAGACTGCTATATCACGATTCTCTCATCCCTATTTTCCTATTTTCTTCATTATGTTTTTCACGCATTTTCATGAGTTAAACTGACTTCTTTATTTTGTCTTTCTTATCTTTTCTCACCATGATTACTTTTGCTATTTTATTTAATACTTTTTACGTATTTTATCATGCAAATACTTTGCAACGTGTTATTATTTTTGAATAAAGCATGCTCCACATCATACTCCACTCATTCCAATTATCAACATAGAGGCGCTTGATGAGTGTCCGCGCTTTCCTAAATTACCCTTTTGAATCAGAAAGGCTTATTTGCGGTAGACTAGTCGATCAGTGGTGAAATCGACGGTACCGTGCCTTTCCCTCTAAATTTTCCCACTTGGAAGTACCAGTCTAGACCATTCTAGAAACCTTATTCCAAGTTGGAATGTACATGCATCATGCTAAACCTAATACGGGTTGAAGCGTGATTAACGTAACAACCCGTTAAGATGAACCTTGTCCAAATTCCGACAGGATTACCACAATCCCAATGGACACTATCATATTATGTGCATTACTTGGAGAAACTGTGCCAACATGATGATCTTTTATTGGGTAAGTAGTCAAAGCTGGAGGGGGGAAGGGCTAAATTTGTTTGTTTGCAGAAAATGAAGCATGAAATACCCAGGTTCGATATGGTCCAAAACATCCCACCCTTGCTACTTGACTGGTGGAAAGACCTTGCACCTTGCGACAAAAATCATGTGAAAAGAGTACTTGGTGGCCTGCCATCCCTGCTAAGCATTCAACCAAATAGAGAATTGATTGAGGCTGCTACCATGTTCTGGGATGAGATCAGAGTTGTTTTCCAATTTTGCAATATAGAAATGACTCCTCTCCTAGAAGAAATAGGAGGTTTCACCAAGCTGCCATGGGATAGTCTGGGATTACCGGTACAAGAGAATCACACTCCCCTGTTTTCTGAAGATGATGGGTTTTAAGAAGAATGACGAACTACTCTATATAAATAAATCATAATTCCTTTTGAATTCCTTTACGGGCGTTATGGGCATAGCAAGTTGTATCATCTTCATCATGATGAACTCGCCATTACTTCCTTGGGTTGGACGCACCGCCAGGTTTATGTGTTCGTCGTCTGTTTCTTGGGGTTGTTGATATTTCCAACGAAAGGAGGTAGGATTCGCACTCTCTTAGCCATGGTCCCCATGGCCTTAATAAAGGGCATCAAGGGAGAAAATTATACAATCATCCCTATGATTTTAGCTATGATGTATCGCGCTTTAGATCGTTGCAAGCGGGGATTTGGACACTTTGAGGGTTGTAATCTGTTACTACAAGTCTGGCTGCTAAAACACTTTCAGAGAGGAGAGTATCGTCAAGAGCTTCTACGAAGGCAGCTGAATGACTGCATAGCTAATCATCACCCAAGAAAATGACATTTATCCCAGACAGGTTTGCACAGCCTGGAAATGTTGTAAGTTGGGTGCATTTCTTAAGCAATCTGACGTACGAGCGTGTACATTAGATATTTGAGTTGTTTCCTAGAAGTTAGATCATCATCAGGTCAAGAGGGACTACTCATATGGTATTGATCGGGTTGCGAGATATCTATCCTTATGCTCCCATAAGGGTAATGAGGCAAGTGGGAGAAAACAGGTCATACCTCGGGTTTCCAACATGGTCCAGTACAAGGTAGATTTCAAAGGAGATATCATTCTGTTTAAGTTCGAGGCGCAACATATGTGGAACCAAAACATCATTGTGGAAAGAGAAACCATTGAGATAGACAGGTATCACGTCGGTCATATATACTACTATCTATCATGGTTGGAGGACAACATAGTAGGAGACGTCAAGCCAATAGTCAATCTAAAAGGTAGGATCATTGATGAGTTCGCTGAGGCACAGGTTATGAATAAAAATGTTCTCAAAAGGGTGTTCGAGTCTAAATCTAAACATCTGGAACATCACAAAGTGAACATGGAGGCAATAAAGGAATGGAAGGAAATTTCCACTAAGTTAAAAGAAAGATTAGAATACTTGGAAAAAGGATTGATGGAGCTCGAGGGGAAGATGAGAAAGAGACTCTCAGATTTCCAAGGAATGGATGGAGGAGGAGGAGGACATCTAGCAAAAGCTTACTTACTGTTGGATATGCACGATCTAGGTAACCTGATTGATGGGGTCAAAAGAGCCAAGCATGGAGAAGGTCCTTTAGGGACCAAGTAGACTAGGAAATGATGTTCTTTACTGCTTTCTAGCTTAGCTTTAGATTTCGATTGTAATATGGCGATATGACATTAGTAACTTTAGTATTATTGCCGATTTAGTAAAGGTTTGACTCATTTTTTGCATTAATGAAATGACGCAGATGTTGGCATCAATTATCTCCAAATCCACATGTCGCTTAGGCCTACCTCAGGCACAGTGAGGTCCCCAAATTAGGATGAGAATTATTGCATGACTTTGTGAAACATGTTTTAATATTGCAAACACTCTTTTAATTCACTTTACTAACTTGATTACCATTTACTTTTTCTTTTCTTTTTGATTAGCCTCATTCGCAAAGGTTGGTTTGTGCATACTGGTATCATTAACATACCACACCAGATCCATAGATCCTCAACCTCCTCCTCCACCAAGAGATCCCAAAGGCAAAGGCAAAGGAAAAGGGAAAATGGATTAGTTGAGTGGTATCAGAAAAGACAACGCTACTATGACGGAAAATGTTGAAACTTCAGATGGCCGAAACTCTCGGGCACAGAATGAGTTGGTATTACATTTGGAAAAAAAATCCTGGAACTACAGGGCAAGATTGAGTAGGTCCAAAATTTGGCAAACCTGTCCCTCACTCTCAATGTCCCTGAAATTAACCAGCAAAACCTGACTACCCAGAACCAAACACCACGATAAAACACGCAACACCAAAACCCATCACCAAATCCTCCCGCACCTCACCAGCATCCTGCACCTCCTCAAAACCTTAACTTACCACCAGTACTGGCCCCTCAACAACAACACCATCATCCAACTCAATACCCACAAACCACAACTTATCACACTCCCCAGAATGTACCACAACCTACTCCAGATCCCCAAAACTCGACCAATGACCACCCTTATACCCAAGTTCCAGGAATCCATCAAAGCAATCTTATATATATGGGAACCTTAACCCACACTTCACAACAAAACACTATACATACCCGAATCGATTGAGAAGGATCTGCTCATTAAAAACATGGTGGAGGAACTCAAGAAGATCATGGTAGAGTTCAGAGTGTTGATGGTTATAAAGGCGTTGAAGGTCTAAACTATGATAACCTGTATATTCAACTGGATGAGGAACTGCCGGAGGGTTTCAAACCTCCCAAGTTTGAAACGTTCGATGGAACTAGTGACCCAAAACTACATCTGAGAACGTATTGTGACAAGCTTGTAGGAGTAGGAAAGAATGAACAAATCCGCATTGTTCATGCGAAGCCTTACAGGAGACACCTTGTATTAGTATAATAGTCAGAACCCAAAGAAGTGGGTTAGTTTGGTGACTATGGTGTCAGACTTCATGGATAGATTAAGGTTCAACACGGAAAATGTGCCACGGTTTTTCTACTTTCAAAACCTCAAGAAGAATGCGACAGAAACCTTCCGTGAGTATGCTACTCGTTGGAGATTAGAATCCGCAAAGGTAAGTCCATCACTTGAAGAGGAACAAATTAATAAATTCTTTGTCACAGCTCAAGACCCGCAACATTACGAAAGTTTGATGGTTATTGAAAATCAAGTTCTTCTACATCATCAAGCTAAGAGAATGAATAGAAGAAGGAATTAAGAATGGAATGTTGACCAATTTCTAGGTACTGCAGGGCATAAATAAAGCTTGGCAATCAGGAGGAATTTCGAAGAAGAAAGAATTGGGTGTTGTGATGGTAGCCCAGGGGCCCAAGTCTCCCCTCACATACCAAACACCTCCACCTACATATCAACCATCACCCCAAAGATACCAACACCATGCTACCACCTATCAAACCTATAATACTCAACCGGTATATTACCATTCACCTCCACCCGCCTGCCAAAACTACCCGAAGTCGTGTCGAAACTTCGACTGCAGACCTCCCAAGAAATACACCCCAATTGCTGAACCTGTAGACCAATTGTATGACAGACTGAAGGTCGCTGGTTATGTTACACCTATCCCTCATGTTGTCATGGAAAACCCCTCCCAATTTATCAACCCCAACAAAACATGTGCTTGTCATTCAGGCATCAAGGGGCATACCACTGAGGAGTGTCTCACGTTGAAGGACAAGGTTCAGACGCTGATCGACACTAAGGTCATACAGAAAAAGGAAGCTGCACCAAATATTCGTAACAATCCTCTCCCGGATCATAGAGGTGAAGGAGTGAATGTGATAGAGACTGATGAAGAATGGGATCAAGAGGGTGCATTAGATTCATTCGAGAGAGAGATACTCCCAAAACATCTCCGGTCACCCCTCACGCAAGTTGTGGTATAGACCCAGGAACCATTTGAAGTCGAGGTAAATACATCATTCAATGTGATGGTAGCTCCCACGCTATCTTACATATCTGATGTCATTCCATGGTATTATGTTGCGGAAGCAAGGAGAAAAGGAAAAGAAAAAATGGAGGAAACAGGTGTCGCGCAAGGTATGACTAGAACTGGCAGAGTTTACACACCTGAGATTCTTGGAGGAACAAGAAAGGAAGTTGCACCTAAGTCGCCTGTTGTCAAAACCGGCTCTGATGATCTTTGGAGGAAGTAACAAGCAAGGGAATATTCTTTTGTTGACCACCTGAACAAAACTCCTGCTCAGATATCCATCTTATCATTGCTACAAAACTCAGATGCGCACGGGAATGCTTAAATAAAGGTGTTAAGTGAAGATTATGTGTCTACCAAAATCACTAGTTGGGAGATAGCTAACATGGACAGGCGGGATTGGAAAGCCACAAAATCACCTTCCACGAAGATGAATTACCACCCGAAGGACTGAGTCACAACATGGCATTACACATTACGATGCAATTTGAAGATAAGTTCATCGCCAAGGTCTTGATAGATGAGGGTTCAAGTATCAATATATGCCCATTGACCACTCTAAAGAGACTAATAAAGGACTGCACGAGATACAGATGGGAAGCATGAATATGAAGGCGTTTGATGGATCTCAGAGAGACATTATTGGAGAAATCAACTTTAGTCTTTATATGGGTCCGACTTGGTTTGGCCTCGAGTTCCAAGTTCTAGATATATCTTCTACTTACAACCAATTGTTGGGACGACCATGGATACATGTTGCCGGCGTGATGGCTTCAATTCTGCATCAAGCAGTGAAGTTTGAGTGGAATCATCATAAGGTGATCACCCATGGATATGGAAGTAACCCCATCTACACCAATCAGATTGTTCCAGTCATCAAAAATAGGAAGAAGCAGGGTAGAGAAACATACCATCACATTGAATGAGTCAACTCAATTGAAAAGGACTTATGGTGTAGCACCAATATAGAAAGTATACTGCCATAGGTATGAACAGGCAAGGGTCTCGGAAAAAATCTTCAAGTGATCACCAAACCCGTACAACCACAATACAATGGTACGACTTTTGGACATGGATACGAATACACATGGCAAGAATACCATGATTGGTCACCACCATGACGTGCTCCTTATTATCCGTTGGAACTACCGGTATCACATTTGCACCAGACATTCCGTCAAGCTGACATGATGCAGGGATCAAAGGAAGATGAGGTTTTAGCTGGCATAAGGAGGTTGTTTCTAGATGACATGGACTGCAATGCGATGGTTGAGGAGGAGGGGGAGGAAGGAGCTGTTCTCAAGAACTGAACCGTTGCACCATCCCGAGCCCGTCGAGTTCCTGGATAGACTGGCAAACTAGCATGAATTATATTTAAAATAGTTTTGAGCATTTGAGACATTTTTCAGTATTTTGTTTTGAAATAATTACTCGTGCCATCGATTCGCGCTTGTTGACGTTTTAAATGTTTTATTAATGCATTATTGTTTTTTATATTTGTTATTATCTTTCTATATTTCTTTTCAGCATAATTATTACATATACTGATGAGACTATGACATGTAATGAGATAATGCAACATAAGGACAATTATTTAGAGGATCTGGAAAATAATATAATACCTGAGGAATTCATCAGAGAAGTAGAGAACTTTGAAAACAAATCGAAGTCTATTTTGGAGGAAACGGAGGTCGTTAACTTAGGGAATTCCAAAGCGGTCAAGGTAATGCATATAACCATTCATCTATCATCATCAGAAAAAGAAGAATAAATCAAAATCCTAAAGGAATATGAAGACACCTTTGCATGGTCCTATGAATATATGCTGGTATAAGCACGTCCATAGTATCTCACAAGCTACCCACCAATCTCCTGTGTCCACCGGTAAAATAGAGCTCAGAAAGTTCAAACCGGATATGAGTTTGAAGATAAAAGAAGAGACCAGCAAGCAAATCAGAGCCAAGGTTCTCCGAGTGGTCAAATAACCGACTTGGTTTGCTAACATTGTGCCAGTTCTGAAGAAAGATAGCAAAGTTAGAGTATGTGTCGAACTGAGATCTGAACAGAGCAAGTCCCAAAGATGATTTCCCGTTTCCCAACATACAAATACTTATTGACAACTGCGCCAAGCATGAACTCCAATCCCTTGTGGATTGCTTCACAAGATACTATCAGATCTGGATGGATGAAGAGGACGCCGAAAAGCCAGCCTTAATCACACCATAGGGAATATACTGTTACAAAATGATGTCTTTCGGCTTGAAGAATACTGGAGCTACCTATATGAGAGCCATTTCAACCATATTTCATGACATGATACACAAGGAAATAGAGGTGTACATGGATGACATTATCATCGAATCTAAAAGGAGTTCGGATCACATAGCAGACCTGATGAAATTCTCCGTCCGACTTTGAAAATACAATTTAAAGTTAAATCCTGCAAAATGCACCTTCAGAGTCCGTACTGGAAAACTGTTAGGATTCATCGTCAGTCGCCGAGGGATTGAGTTAGACCCATCAAAATTCAAAGTTATCCAGTACTTTCCATCTCCAAAGAACAAGAAAGATGTGATGAGTTTCTTAGGGCGCCTCAATTACATCAGTCGCTTCATAGCACAATCAACCGTGATATGTGAGCCAATCTTTAGAATGCCGAGGAAAGATGCTGCAACAAGATGGACTGAAGAATGTCAGAAGGACTTCGATAAAACCAAGGAGTATTCATCTAAACCGAGGTGACCTATGCTACTTTATTTGTCCATGTTAGATGGGGCTTTCGGTTTCATTCTGGGACAACATGATGAAAGAGAAGGAAGGAACATGCAATATATTAGCTAAGCAAGAAATTCACGACTTATGAAGCTTGGTACTCTTTGTTGGAACGCAACTGCTTTTCTTTGACATAGATAGCTCAGAAGCTGAGGCATTATTTCAGTGCATACACGACATATCTCATATCAAGGAGGGATGCACTAAAATACATCTTTCAGAAACCCATGCCTACGGGTAAGTTAGCAAAGGGGCAAGTATTGATGAGTGAGTTCGACATCATCTATGTAACTCAGAAGGCAGTCAAAGGTCAAGCATTGGCGGATCACTTGGTAGAAAATCGCATAGGCTGAGAATACGAACCATTGAAAACGTATTTTCCAGATGAGGAGGTGTCATTTGTAGGAGAAGATATCACCGAGGCATATGATTTTTGGAGGACGTTCTTCGATGGAGCATCAAAATTCAAATGAGTAGGTATCGGAGCTGTCTTAGTATCAGAAACTTGTCAACACTATCTGGTATCCGCAAAACTCATGTTTCCGTGCATCAACAATATGCTAAATATGAGGCTTGAATCTTGGGACTCAGTTTGGCCAATGACATAAACGTTAAGGAGCTCCTGGTAATCGGAGATTCAGATCTTTTGGTGCACCAAGTTCTAGGGGAATGGGCTACGAAAAACACCAAAACATTGCCATATTTGCACTGTGTACAAGAGCTGATCAAGAGTTTCACAAAGATAGAATTCAAACATGTTCTGAGGATTTAGAATGAGTTTGCAGATGCACTAGCGACTTTGTCTTCCATGATACAACACCTACATAAGAACTTCATTGATCCTATCCCCATATGAATTCATAAGCAGCCAGCTTATTGTGCTAATGTTGAAGAAGAGATTGATGGAAATTTATGGTTCCACGACATCAAGGAATAATTTGGAAAGGGAGAATACTTAGAGCACGCTACCCATACTCAGAAGAGAACGCTTAAAAGATTAGCCAACCATTTCTTTCAAAGCGGAAGAATTCTGTATAGAAGGACCCCAGCCCTGGGATTGCTCCGTTGTGTCGATGCCAAGGAGGCATCTAGGTTGCTAAAGGAAGTATATGTCGAAAGCTACGGATCCCACATGATTGGTTTCATTTTAGCCAAGTAAATACTAAGAGCAGGGTATTTCTGGATGACTATGGAAACAGACTGCATCAAGTATGTTCAAAAGTGTCACCGGTGCCAGATACATGCTAACATGATACGAGTACCACCCGATAAAATCAATGCAACAAGTTCACCCTGGCCTTTTTCTGCTTGGGGTATTGATGTCATTGGCCCAATTGCGCCTGCTACTTCAAACGGGCATAGGTTCATTCTGGTGGCCTTAGACTACTTCACAAAATGGGTTGAAGCTGCATCTTATAAATCTGTAACTAAGAAGGTTGTAGCCGATTTTGTTCGGGACTGCATTGTTTGTCGATTTGGAGAACCAGAGTCAATCATTAATGAGAATGCCGCCAATATCAACAATGATTTGATCAAAGCCATGTGTGAAACATTCGAGATCAAGCATAGGAACTCCACGACTTGGAGGCCACAAATAAACGGAGCCGTAAAAGCCACCAATAAGAACATCAAGAAGATATTGAGGAAAATGGTGGGCAGTTAAAAACAATGGCACAAGAAGCCACCATTTTCTTAGGTATCGTACCACAATTCGCACATCAACTGGGGCAAATCCCTACCTACTGTCTTTTGGTACTGAAGTCATTATTCCCGCCGAAACGGAAATTCCTTCTTTAAGAATCATATTAGAAACTGGGGCAAGATCTCGAGTTTTCCGGATTTCATCACGTTTGAAATAGCCAAGAAATGTGTTGCCAAAAGTATGCATTTGAACTAGGGCGGAATTTTTAGGAGGACCCTCAAAATTCTAAGGTAAAGAGGTTGCAATGTCTCAAAATGCGTCACAGTCACCAGTTCATCCAAATAATTTGATCTCAAATATTATCATATATTTCAAACAACTATATTTCAGAAAAAAGCCATTTGTCGAATATATGCATCTTTATCAAAAATTTGTTTCTATCGTAGCCAAATGTTACCCAGTGTAACTTAAGCAGGGTCTCAAGGTGACAGGAAAAGCATGGAAGTCGAGAGCACGAACCAAGCGTCCCCTACAAAACTCACAATTTTTTTTGAATGCAGGTACATTGAACATAACAGGAATATTCGCAAATACGTACACATGGCAAAATCAATATCTTCATAATGACAAAGTTGTCAAAGGCAAACATATCAAGCTAAGATCTGCTTTGTCCTCTCGTATCTAATCATTGCTTTTATTGCATAGGGCTAAGCACTGTCCTCTCTGTTGCAGAAGGCTAAGCACTACCTTTATTGCATGAGACTAAGAATTGTCTCTATCCCTTGCATAGGGATAAGCACGACCCTCACCTTGAATAGGGCTAAGCACTTCCCTCATCTTGCATAAGGCTAAGCACCGCCTTCCTTTGCATGAGACTAAACATTGTCTTTATTCCTTGCATAGGGATAAGGACTACCCTCACCTTGCATAAGGCTAAACACTACCTTTCTTTGCAGGAGACTGAACATTGTCTACATCAACTACATAAGGCTAATCATTGCCTCCATTGTTGTATAAGGCTAAGCACTGCCTCTATGCCCTGCATGAGCCTACACATTGCCTCCATTGTTGCATAAGGCTAATCATTGCCTCCATACCTTGCATGAGGCTAAGCATTTCCTACATTACTGCATAAGGTTAAGCGCTGACTTTCTTTGAATGAGACTAAACATTGTCTCCATCCCTTGCATAATGCTAAGCATTGCCTCCATTATTGCATAAGGCTAAGCATTACCTTTCCTTGCCAGAGACTAAGAACTGTCTCCTGTCCTTGCATGAGACTAAGCATTGTATCTACTCTTTCCATAGGGCTAAACACTTCCCTCACCATTTCATAAGGCTAAACATTGCCTCTCCTTGCATAAGACGAAGCACTATCTCCACTCCTTGCCTGAGGCTAAGCACTGCCTCCATTATTACACAAGGCTAAGCATTGCCTTCCTTTACATGAAACTAAACATTATCTCATCTACACTGCATATGACTAAGCACTGCCTCCTTTCTTCGCATAAGGTTAAGCACTTCCCCTATATCATACAAGACTAAGCTTTATCTTATCTCATCCTCACATACGACTAAGTGTTACCTATTATTCTATATCAAATAATCGATGTCGCCACATACTTGCATTTCATGGGCTGAAACATTGCCACATTATTTGAAGGCGTCATAGTCCAAAGGCACCATCCTCATAGCCTGAAGACACCATGCCATGGCCTGAGGATCTGTTGAAACTGCATATCATTATTCAAAGGAGTTATAGTCCAGAGACACCATCCTCATGGACCGAGGACGCCATTCCATGGCCTGCGAATCACTTACCATACTCGTCATGGCCCAGGACGTCATGGTCTAAGGACATCATCATCATCGTCCGACGACAACTTTCATGGTCCAAAAGGTATTTGCATCATGTTTAATTTTTTTGCAATAACCCATATATATTCTCATACACCGTATTTTGTGTTTTGCAGGTAACTCGGGAGGTAACCGTTCTATAAACAGGAGCAATCCTCGCTCCGGTCTCTTTTCACAATGTCCACATCCTATGACTACCTCAAACGTAACTGACGACCTGTAATTGACTACCTTTACTCTATAGCTGTTTAAATATCTGCCTTGTGATACACTCGTAACATCAAAATTTGCATTCATGACCCCACTTAAATATCTGTTACCTACGACACTATCCTACCCAAAAGAACCTTTTTCGAAACATACGACTACTCTTATAACAACTCCATCGGTTTCGTTCGCCATTGGATTCAAAACTACACACGACCTGATTTCTATACACCAGGGATAAATAGGTAACTGAAGAACCAGGTTTTGGCCCCCATTTTTCAAAAATACATCATTCCTAATTCGGACAAAATTGGTCATCGTTTTCTTTACCTGACAACTCTTTCATCATTCCCGGGTAAAGAGGGGCATCTGTTCATACCCAATGTTTCTCTCATAGTTATAAAATAAGTATATACACTTTCAAAATATCATTTTGTTTCATCATTATTTAATTTACAATATTTATACAAGTATTTTATAATTTTCCATAATTTTTAGAGCTTAAAAACTATTTTTTCTTGCATTTATATCACTTGAGTATTTATTAATTACCCCTTAAACTATTTAGTGATGATTTAATTACCCAAAGTTATTATTTGCATCAACATATATGTTTCAGGATATTTTACTTTATTTTATGTAAGTATATTTGTTTTAAGTTATTTACATAATTTTACAATAATAGCCTACATTCATGCATAATTATATTTTTATTACATTATTTGTGCCAAAATAGAATTTTTTATATTTTTTTAATTGTATGTTTTTGAATCGTCTTATTGAAAAATTAATATTTTATTATCAATTAATTATTTTTTAAATAGTTTTTAAAATAATTTTTGTGTATTTAATTATTAGCCCAATATAGGGCTAATTTTTGGACCCGAAACCTTGGCCCAATACTCTTTAGCCAACCCCAGCAGCCCACTGTCCTATACCAATCTCCTGACCCGCCCCACTTCCTTTGATCATGGCTATTGATCTCAGATGATCAACGGTCCACAATAACCTTCCCTCTTTCCTTATATCCCATCAACCCAAACCCTAGGGACATTCCCACCTAAACAGCCGCCTCTGAAGTACACTCATCTCTGAGAAACCCTAGCTGCCATACCCTCCAATCCTCTCTGAACCCGGCCTCGATATGGAATCCATGCGTGATTCTCTTGCCTTATTCTGCTGCTACTCACGCGTTCTTGGTGTTACTTGATATTAACCTAATTTTGGTAAATGCTACCTGCAAGACGGGCATGATTTGGCTCTATTTTGTAAAGATTTGGATGATGTTTCTCAATATATATTCTACAGTGCACAATTCTCGCATTTCCAACCAGATTCATCGCCATTGGACTCAACTAATGTTTTAGATTTCGATTTCCCCTTTACCTGTTCTATTACTGATTGCATGTGATATTCTTTCCTTACTTTGTGATTGATTAATTGTTTTCCTTGTTTATTTGCTTGATTCTATCACTATGTAAACTCCTCCCCATTTTCTCCTTTCAAGAGATTCTAATCGCTAAAAACAAAACTATTGTTATCTTTCTTATTCTTGCCTTACCCTATTCTGAAACTTGAATTCTTCGGCGGCTGAAAGCCAAGTCCACCTAAATTTGTTTATTTGACTTTTCTCAGTGTGATCACAGCCTGGGGTTCATTCGAAACCCTAGGGAACTCTGACGCACTGATATTTTTTGTTCTACCTTTCATTTTGCTACTGACATTCGAGATATTGCTGAAATTGTTCCTTGTTTACTCACCTATCAATTAGTAACTGTTAAGTAGCTATGACTCTTGCAATTTCATTCTCTTTTAGTTCCTGTTTCGCATATCCATGTCTCTGAGATTTTTACGAACCAACATGCTATTGTATGGTCTGAAACTCTTCTTGAGGCTCTATGCCTTCGAATGCTTATTATTGCTGCCTATTTTGGATTTAGATTATTTCTTTGTTCTATATTCTTGTGAAGATTCAAATCATGCCCAGAACTTGCTCTAATTCCTGTGGAATCATTCATGTGCAACTTATTACCTTCTAGAGTTAATACCAGATCATGTTATTAGCCTAAACATGCTTTCCCTTTCTACTTGTAAGCTAATGTGTGGCCCCTACCTTGTCGTGTATCTCTGCGAATAATCAACGTATGTGTTTCATATCTTGTTGAGTTATTCTTTCCTAAACTCCTAAGTTTCTGAGGCTCTACTGATTAGCTAAGGCATGTCTCTATGCCAATCGAGTTCTAATGTATTTAAAATTTCTTCTAGGTAAAATTTCTATGTTAACTTCTTCTTTTATGTCTGGGTAACTAGTATAAGTTATTATGCTTGACTGGCCTATTCCTCTTAAGTTGATATATTTTCATGAGTTCTCTAGACTTTGGTATTGTTGTAGTCTGTGCTACTAGCTTCTTGTTCTAATGCTTGTGATCATGTTAGGCTCCCATGTTAGAAATCTTCATGTGGAATTTTTGTCCCTATGACTATAATTAATATGAATAAGGCTCACTTGTCTAAAGTCTTTTCTAACTAATTTTCGCTAACATCTAGTGCTAAACTTGATTTCTGGAAACTAGCATTTGTGTGTGCTTACCCCGTTAACTCAATAGGCCTGCTTCTTAAGCTCTCTTAATGTATGACTATGTTCAGCATGCTACACCCTTTTCTTTGTTGAATAAACTCTCAATATGGTGTTAGTTATCTATGTCAAACTTGTTATATTAAAGTTGTCTACCTAGTTGGCATGTCCAAGCCCTCTTGTTTGAACAATTTTGTTCCCTTAGCTTCTAAAAAGGTGATGATATGTTTATGTAATTATTTTCCATTGAGGTATCACTGTTAATAGACTTTAGAGTTGTCAATTGGTTGCCATGAATGGTTCCTCTATCTAAGCCTGGTGCGAGTTCATGTGTAGCCTCAGGTTGTGCAATTGATACTCTCTCACGTTTGAGGTGTTCTTGGATCTGGGTCTAATGTTTGTGTGAGAAGTGAGCCTACTGATGGCCCAGTTGTTACTGGGTTATTTCTCTTTTGGGCCTACCCTGTTTATTAGGCATGTAGTCTTTCAGTAATGTAATATTTGCCCTTGTATTCATTATTGGGCTTTTAATAATTAACAAACAAAATAGATGGTGAAATTAGTAAAAAGAGGGATAGGTAACCTAATTCTCTCATGAATGGGTAGAAAATATGCATATAGGATCGATGTGGTCTATTTACTATTTTCCTTACATGCTTTTAGTTTCATGTGTAGAAAGCATGCTTATAGGAGTCACGCGCACACATTTCACTTAACTCTTCAAAACATGTTCGCTCAAGTGTTTGTTATACATGTTTCCATGTCTACTACTGTGCACACTTAGACTACATGCCTATAGTATGTAATAGCACATACCTTACTAATCTAGATACAATTTTTATAGGATCTGAAGCAACCAATTGGTCAAATTTCTTCTATTGTTTTAGTACACTGCCCCACCTAGATAGCATGTCTATAGGATTAAAGTGTTATAAAATGGAGTCCAATTGTCAATTGTTAGAAATCCTTCCCGTAGGATGTTCATTGGCGCTACTAACCCTGTGTTTTGAAATGATTCCACTTCCTGTTCACGCAAAACGATTAGATATCATGTCTATAGGACTTGCAACGCTCGATTTGCCTATGCTTTAGTCCAGAAATTACAACACTGCCTATATAATATTGGAATCCAGAATCACTTAGAAATCATGCCTATAAGACTGGAAATGTTCTAATTTTCCTGAATGCTACTTAATACTGGAAGTCAGAATCACATAGAGATCCTCCCTATAGGACTAAATGATTAACAACGTGCACTACGTAATTTGGAAAGTCTGTGACTGATCGCGTGCTTTTGTGCTTATGTGTGGAGGCTAACTTGAGCCTTTCGTTGCTATTATGTGCAGTCCAACCTATTTTAAACGTCTCCTAGTTTTATCATTTTGAGCACCCTAAGTAAAGTCTAGAACCACCCAAATAGAGGTCCAAAGACTTCTGGACTATAGGTATGAGACGGGTAGTGCACGCATAGGGTACGACCTAGAATTGAATTAGAACGCTTTTAGGTAAACAACTTCAACATAGTAATCGGGTAGCAGAAGATGATAGTTTGTGCCCGCTAAATAATATGAGAAACCCCTACCATGAGGGAGTTGCGAAGTATTATTTATGTTGCACGAGGTGATTCTTTAGGCTAAAAAACTTAGGACCCACCGTCTTTCCTTTGATATACTTGTTATATACGATTAGTCGTTTAATATAGACTAATGTAATTGTATCTTTGTAATCATGTTGAGATTTGTTATAATAATACTTTTCAATTTCTAACCCCTCCTTAATTGATCACTTAGCCTAATTACATAATCCACATAGTTTTAAGTTCATCCAGGACCCACGGTTATGGACCTCAAAGAGTGCCTAACACCTTCTTTACGAGGTAATTTGAGCCCTTACACGATCTTTGGTGATAGACTAGTTAAAATAGAGTTATTCGCAAATAGTTTCTCTAACGCACCTCAAAATCATTAGGTGGAGACTCTTCTCTTTTAATACCTCCTTTAAAAGAGTTGTTACACGTCGAAATCCTCTTTCGCGGAAAAAAGGGGCGCGACACTTAGGAAAAATTATAGAAGACGTAGCGGGAAGGATTCCGATAATTAGGGAAATTATAAGTCTAGACCTCCTTAATCTTTTCTCCAACCCTTAGTATCCATATTTATTAATTTACTACTTTAATTTGTTAGTAAATTAGTTAGACATAAGAATCTTAACATTTATAACTTTGAAATTGTTCGAACTTGTCTTTTTAGTGATATTGAACAATTATAGTGAAACCTTAGTTCTCTGTGGGATTCGACTTTGGACTTTTAGACCGGATAATATTTGCAATGACTGCTTATCCGTTTTAGGACTAGAGTTGGGCGTGATCACTTACCTCTCTCCGAAATTCGATAATCGGCTCCAACTCTTCTTTAACACCTCAAACCAATGCAAAACATTCCAAAACTAGAGAAAGAACGTGCAAACTAACCAGAATATACTTAAAACTTGTAATTTAACAATTAACAACAATTCCCAACAACTCACAAAAGTCAACAAGTCAACCCCCAGGCCCACGTACCCGAATTTCAAATTTTTTTTAAGATAAATATTACTCATAGCCCCATTAACTCAAATATATAGTTTATTATTAATTGCATGTCCTATTTCGTTGTCAAAATCCAAATACCAACCATTTCTAGGGTTTCTTCCAAAATCCATAATTTCTACCAATTTTCATGTTAAAATCTATATATTATCTATATATTTAACTCACAACAAATGGACATCACGTACTTCATGATAGATGATGAAAATGGCTCTCCAAAATCAACCCAAATTGCCTCAACAAGAGAGAAATTGAATGAAACGAGCTCACCCTCGAGCTCACTGTTATAAGCCTGTACTAGGCCCATCATCGCATTCGCGGGCCCTTGGCCACGTTCGAGAAGGCCTCCCTGCCCAAATCATCGCGTTCGCAAGCCATCCATCGTATTCGCGATGAAAAAATTTCCCCAGCATATATCCCCTCCTTTATTTGCGGTCCCCCCCTGCATTCGCGAAAGGAAAATCCGCCAACCCGCTATTCTTCGCATTCGCGGCCCCTTGTCGTGTTCGCGCAGGGTAAAATTCCCCTTTCCCCAGCTCCTTCACCGCGTTCACGACTCTTCCATTGCGTTCGCGAAGCACAAATGCCCAGCAGCTAATATCCTTCTTCGAA